>CM050447.1:131277564-131478182 GCA_027563935.2 Costus lasius
CATCACCAAAAAACAGCTTCATCAGCTCATTCGGCCAGTTTACATTCCAAGCATTAGCCACAGAATTTTTCCTTGCTGTTTATAAACAGCTAGCCAGTTAGCTACTCTATTGCCTCATTCAATATGTTTAAATTCATATCTGATTCCAACGCACCTAAATTTAATTAACTCTAGTAGCATCCCTATCACTGTCAGAGTTAGATTTAGTGAGTATCTTTTCTTTTCTTTCTTGGTTGGTATGCATGTAGCTCATCGTATTTTTAATCGCCAGCGTTTCAGTGTAAAGTCCGGAGGGGTTCTTGTGGTATGCGGCCACAGCAATCAATTCTTCTCATTTGTCGTCTCTAATTATGTGATCTATTCTTGTGTAAGCTCCATCTGTGTTCACTTTGAATTAATCTCTTAAGGGAGTCATCAAACAATGAATGAGTTAATGTTTCAAAAACAATCATATTCTCTCTGAGGGACAGAACAATGTGCTCTACTACAAATAATTGCTTGTCATTGTAATATGATCAGGTATGTGCTTTTATAGATTTTAAATTATAGTGCTGGTGGATCAGGGATGTAGATAGCAATTATATTTATCTTTATTGGAAAAAGAATGGTACTTTATATATGATCTTAGTTTGGAGGCTTAGCTAAAGCAATCATATTACTCTCCAGAGAACTGCTCTCACTCTTGTGTCGTTTTTATGCAATAAAGAATTATTAGGAAGAGGGAGATAGTATTAATTTTTTTTTCCATTATATAAATCATGTGAAGTCAAATATTTGACATCACCAAAAGCAAAAAAAGTCAATATTTACAAAATAACTTAAAAATTTTGACAACATAGTATAATATAATTTTGGCAGGTAACAATGAGGCCAAACAAGCCATAACTTAAATATTTTAGTTGGTTCTATTTGAAAATTTTGAGAAAAAAATAGTATGTTTTTTTGCTTAATACCAACATTTTGAGTTACTCATCTCTTTGGGTCTCAGGATCTTAAATCCTCATTATGCGTTCCGAGTTGCATCTTAATGACATCTTTGACCAAGGTTGTACTCATGATCTTTAGGTCCCTCACTTATAAAGCTTTAAGTCAAACTAGATATTGAATGTTTTAATGTTATCTTGTAAGAATTCAAGTCCCACTGAAAACCATCTCATAAGCCTTTTGGTTGTGCTCTAAGAGACATCTCTAGCCTAGTTCTTATTCATGAGCCTAATGGCATCCTCTAAGATATCTTAAGCTAAGTTAGGTATCATAAACCTTAAGGCAATCTTGCAAACCATTATGATGACTCAGAGCTATCTCATAAGCCCTTAGGATAAGTTTATGTTCTCTAAAGTAATTAATTAAAGCCCTTAAGTTAAGCCCAACTCATAATCCTTGAGGCCAATCACCTTAAAAACACTTCTATGTATGAGCCCTAGGAACACAAGGTTAAAGCTTAAGTAGTCTTCATGATGTGCATTCTAGTCTTCATTGATTGCTTAGCATGTGCAAAACCTCATATTTAAGTATTTTGGACTTATAATTCCTATGAGTAAGGTCAACCTCTCTACCTAAGTATGATAAGCAGTCCATCATTTTTAATAGTACCACACACAAGGGAAAAAAAATTACAAGACTTCACTCAATTACAATACAAACTCAAGGCATGAGCAAGATAGGTTGCATATAGGGCTCACCTTAAGACATCATAAGAGAATCATAAAAACCAATTGGTTTCCACATAGGGGCCACAAATTAAACCAAAAATTAACACCATTAGAAAACAAATCTAAAACCTCTATTCCATATATCTTAGTAGAAAAAAATATCTTAGCATTCTAGATGTTTATTGGAGTAAAATAAACCCATTTATATTAATTCTCCCTCACCCACACATATGACACTAAGTTTTTATATTACATTTTTTAAAAAAAAAGTAATAAAAGCAGGGTTTGCCTTAAGGCCTTATTATCAACGACTAAAAACCTAACTAGCCAAACTAACTAACACTCTCTATTTTATTTTATTTTTTGGTATATATATTTTCCTTTATTTTATTTACAATGCCTATGTCCTTTCATTTAAAATTTAAAATTTATTTTAAAGCTAATTTTAATTAATTGATAAGGCAGGATTAATAGATGCCTATTTCAAATAAATTTTCCAATAAATATAGTGCAATAGTCTTTTTTTTTCGGAAAAAACTTAAAGAGAGAGTCTCCCTAAGGCTGTGTTTCCTACGAGGGAATCCACAATGGATGGGAGGGAAAGCACTGTTTTCCCTTGTTTCTTTTGAATGATGGAAAAAAAGAGAAGGAATCTAGCAAGAAAAGTGTACCCACTCTTTCCGCCGTTTTGGCTTCCGCCCAAATCGGGCAGAAACAAAAAATTTGACGCATCTCATCCTTCCCTCTCCCTCGTCGCCGATGCCGCCTCCTCCCAGTGCTGATAAAGTCGTTGCCTCCCACCTCTTGCAGAGCAGGCAGATGCTTGCATGGAGCCCATCGGACGTCTGCGTAGGAGCAGGCGGATGCCTGCACGGAGCGCTTCAGGCATCCGCTTGCGTCGCTCGCCTGCTCCACTCTTGTCCGCCTGGCCAGTCGGAGCCCGTCGGACGTCCGCATTGGAGCAGGCGAACGCCTGCACGAAGCGCCTGCGCCGCTTTTGTCGCCTGCGCTGCTCTCGTCGCCTGTGCCGCTTTCGTCGCCTGCACTGCTCTCGTCGCCTGCGTAGCTCGCCTGCGCCGCTCTCGTCTGCCTGCGCCAGTCGGAGTTCATCGGACGTCCGCATCGGAGCAGGCGAACGCTTGCTCCGCTTTCGTCGCCTGCACCGCACTCATCACCTGCGTCGCTCTCGTCACCCCCACCTATGCCACCGTCCAACTCTCGTTGCCCACCTGTGCCGATGATCTCTCCCCCGTCCAGCGAGGAGAAGCGGCGGGGAGCTTGTTTCCGAGCTCCACACACAATGCAACATGGCAAAAAGGGTTTTTTTTTTTGTTTTCACGTGCATAAGCTTTAATTTCCCTCTATCTCTTTCTCCTTTCCCTCCTTCTCTCCTTTCCATATAGCTTTCTATCCTTCTTAGGAAACACAGCCTAAAAGATTTTAGGGAGAGGACCTGAAGTTATTGGATGAGAGGGATAATAGTCTACTACACAAATTTCAATGCATGTTAGCAAAAATGCTACAATGCACCATGTAACCTGTTTTGATCCAAAAGCTGTCCTATATTGTGTAGATCATCCAAGGTGAAATTGACTTTCTTAAAATTTCTAGAAAGAAGACCTTCCTATAAATTCTACTCCTTTGACCCTTAATTTAATTACTCTCAGCACTTTGTCTCTCTTTGTGCTGCTTTCCCCTCTTTGGCATGTGCAAAGCCCTCCCTCTCCCCATTTGGCTTGATGTACATATTCGTGAGGATGAAATTTTTTATATTAGGAGAAGATAGGCGCCAGTTTTTAGTTTTTTTCCTTACTTTTTATGGATCAAATTCTACAAAAACCTCTATTTAATTTGTTTTTAAAAAAGAAGTAGATACACAATATTCATTTTTTTTACCCTACACTTAACCCCAATAACTAATTATTCTACCTATACCTAATTATATACTCAAATTTTTTTTTCTAAAACTCTTATTAGAATCTAACCCTAATAAAATTTCCACTAGTCATTAACTATCCAAACCTTATAAATAGTTGACTTAAATAGTTAACCCTATTAAATTATATATTATATATCAATTATCTCAATAGAATCTCAAGGTAAAAATTAGATTATTATATTATAAATATAAATTATTTTTTATAAAATATTATTATTATTATTATCAATATCAATAATCCCGTTTTGTGCTTTCGGTTGCTATTCCGAAATCCTTACATGAAGATAGAATACTCTAGTTTCGTAGTTTCCTTTATTGGTGTTTATGCCTTTGGACCCGTTGTTGGTTTATCTTGTACTACTTGACATTGATATTTAATATATCATTCTGGCATTGTCGTTATTATGTCATGTTTACATCTGCGACTATGTACTTGCATGATAATGTCCCTGGAGACAGATTGAATCTGTGCTCAAACTTATGTCCCCAGTCAAGTACCTGAGTGGATAAGGGACAGCTCTTATACATGTGAGACTGCTATATAGGCTAGTTAGGCACGAGGTGCTAACGCAGGCATATGGGTATATCAGTGGTGGATATACTAGACTGACCCGCTGTGAGGCTCTAACTTGGTGTCATGAGTTAAGCTCACAAGTGACAGGAGATGCATTGATCCCTTGATTTGAGGTCATTGACTCTTCTATGTGGTTAGGGACATTCTTTGATACAACCTAACACCTCGCCGTAGTTGGGAGGTCATAACGGTTGTCATTGGGTATGTCACGACCCATATGAGAAGATCAATGGACAGACATAGGATTTGCCCCTTCCTAAGGGAAGCTTGATATCCATGGGGCCCCCTTATAGTTGCATGATTGAAAGTGTATGGTCATACCCAGGTGAAAGCATGATTTAGTCATGACCATGAGATTAGGTGAAAACAAAGTGGTGACACACTTTGTCCTATCGGATATCAGTTTGGCAAAGAGACTGTAATACATCGGTATCTTGTTGCGATGATGGGGATGCGATGTTGATATCCATTCCAAAGACTTGGATAGCAGCGATGCACTGCTAGGTGCCACTCACTGCTTGTGATGACTTGGGTTCATGACTGCCAACATCAGAGGTACGAGAAACTCGGGTTCTCGTACTAATCGAGTAGCCTAATGATCGAGTTATTGGATAACTCAAATTTATTTGGGAGAATTCATCAGCGCCATTGTGCCTGATGAGATGGAAGGGACTTATTGGAGATAAATTTCATTTTGGGCCAAATGAGCCTAATGGATCTAATGGCCAAATGGGCTAATTGGGCCAAGTAGGCCATATGAAGTCTAGCATGGATCAATGGGCCTTGAAGCCCAATAGGGCATGTGGCCCAAATGGGCTGTGAGGCCCAGTTGGTCAAAAGGCTCAATGGGCCATCAAGCCTAATGGGCCATGGGAATAAGTCGCCTGGCCCAATACTCTTCATGGGAAATTAATTCTGCATTTAATTCTGTAATTAATTATGAATTTAATTATGTATTTAATTTTGAATTTAGTTCTGAATTTGAAGAGTCACGTCATTAATGACCATTATGAGACTTTAATTCAGAGTTTTAATAGGCCATTATGAGACTTTAATTCAGAGTTTAATTCTATAATTAATTCTGAATTTAATTCTATAATTAATAATGAATTAATTCATAGATTAATTATGAATTTATTTCAGAATACCAAAGGTCACCGTGATTTCTATAAAAGAGAGGGAGAGATGAGTTTGCGCCTAAGGCTACTCTCGAATCCTTTGGAAGGATTTTTCCTCTAGGCGCTTTCTCTCTTCTTCCCTCTCCTCTTGGCATTCGCAAGGTTGGACCTTGGCGAGTTTCCATCATCCCTCTCCTTGGTGCATTTTACTTGTGGGTGGGGCAAGTACTTGAGGAATTCTTACAGAGGTGTGGATCTTCTTTCCGAGGCTAATACCGGGCGTGGAAGAAGAGAACTCGAGCGTCGACTGTGTGCAAGACTGCAGAGGGCGAACACTTGGGCGCCTGCATCGCATCTCCTTGCATCGCTTCAAGGTATCATCTCTTACTCACCATGTCGATTCCCTCGCATGACATGATCTTCTGGGTTTTTGGGACTAGCCTGTTTCGGGGATTGCTTCCGCTGTGCATGTCTTTAAAATTTTAAATTTCCCGGGGTTTCCCAACATCCTTGTCTGGGATTCGATGTTACTAGCCAGCCAGCAAGCTCAATTGAATTAGCATTGCAAGAATTATACAATCTAAGAGTCAATTTTTTAAGCTTAGTCCCACATTGCGTGTGTGACGCTGAGGGAGCATGCCAGATGCTATAAGATAATGATGAGGCGCACCATGCCTCCATACTTACCTGGACGGAGTCTAAGAGTGATCATAAGACTCTTGGCTTAGATCAGCGGCCTTCATTGCACCTTGGAGGAGCGCTGGTCTACCATCTCCCCAAGCGGGAGAGTGGACGTCGTAATTTGTGGTAGTGGGGTACGCGCTAGCGCGACCCTATCGAAATCTTATCTTGAAATATTTTTTTTGCTCGGGTTTTAATTTGAATTGAGTTCAAGATCTTCAGTTTTGTCTTGTTCCTCTGCGCTTCAGGTTAGATTGTTGATTCATTTATTGGTTCTGTTTATTTTGATTCTTTGCAATAATGATCATCTCGATCACTCTTGCTCTAGTATCAGTTGATAGTGATTCGTAGGTGCATTACTTGTTTGTGAAGAAGATGCAAATAGACTCAGCTAAGCATCTTAGCTTGCATTCTCAAATACTTGTGATGTTGCATATCAGCCTATGATGTTTCTCCGTTTAGATGTTGCCAATACTTGGTTTTACTATATATCAATACTTGCATTGTATATTTGAATACACTAGGTGAAAATAATTCTCGGCAGTTGCCTCCTATGTTCGATGAATTGCCACAAAGAGCTTTTGTTTTTCAATTTTTTATTCAAAATTTCCCATAATATCTATGTAAAACTTGATTTCATGTGACTGATGCACGCAAAACAGCTGATACTTTTGTAGGCATCGTCGCAACTAATCAAAATGAGTTGGATGTGGATCCAACAGGAGATCAATCAACAAATTGTAAGTAGATTAAGGGTTGAAACCCATTAAGGATCCAATAAGATTTGATGCCGTTGGTGGGTTTTATGTTTTATGCAGATCTTTCCATGGGGCAATTGTATATTACCTCTTTCATATCTCATCTACACAAGCTTACATATAAATAGAACATTTTAATTTGATTTAGTATCAAATGAAACTTGATCACTACTAATCCTCTCACCCTAACCCTACTTGCGACACCTACTAATAAGGATCTAAGCAGCTAACAACTAATTAATTTTAAGGATCTATCAAAAGTGGTCTCAGATGCTAAAGAGGGATAATCGACGATACCGGAGTCAAATTATTAGAGAATTGAACACTCTTGCATTTGGTTTTAGTGCATGTATTTCGGTAGGCAGAAAAAGATGTGTTTTTTTTTTTTTGCATGTATTTTGGTTGACAGAAGAGATGTTCTTGTGGAGTTACTTGTTGCTTGACAGAATAATTGAAAGGGAATTTCCATACAGAGTTAATGTTCCAGAAACAATGATGTGTTCTATAAGTGATTTCTTGTAGTTGTGATGTGGTTAAGTTTGGTATGTGCTATTTGATGTTTGGTTCCTACTTGGCTAGTTAAAATCTTAGTGTTGATTGATTAGCTTGAGCGCTTGATACAAAGATTCTGATTTGGTTATGCAAGATGTTCAACAGTAATTGTTTTATTTTTGTTAGGCAATAGAATGGTTTTCTGCTTTCATTCAAAGATATCATGCACAATGAATATCCCTGGGCACATGTGGATGTATTGCAATTGTCTTATCGGGTGCATGCTAATTAAGTTCTTTCACATGCCTTGATTGATTGCATTGCATACAAAGAGAGCTTCACAAGTCTAAATGGGAAAAACGCTAAAATTTAATTGGAAATGGATCCTGTCAACATAGCATCCTCTCTTAAAATGTTGTAGGTTCTATTTCCAGTCATATTAACTTTTAGGTTATGAATGCTTTGAATTAGATATTGACACCATTCTTTGTAGAACTCGGTGAAGTTAGTTATTCTACATGTGAAGTTATACAAGATAAAGGTCAATTGAGATATCAATTCTTGCTCCTAGAAATATGACAAAATCGCTAATTGATCTGGATCATGTCAAAAAGTAATCCGATTGATTTGGATATATTTAGATCATTTTTAACCGTTGATTTGAATTTTTGATCTAAGCCATGCAATTAAATCTGATTGTTTCTAACCTTTCAATCAAAGTAAATGATCTGTGTCATTCGATCAATGTTTGATATACTTAATCTCAACTGTTTATATTGGATCAAATCTCAACCGTTAGATTTTGAACGGACGGATTTCTATCGTTAGATTCAATTTATTAGATCAAATTGATATTTACCGAAATAAATCATTTGATTTTAGCGATATGATGATTAGATGGACGAATCCTCTAGTCTGTAAGTTTGCGGATGTCAGGAGAGTACATGAGCACGGTTTGGGCGAAATCCGATGTTTGGATGTCGACTTCGGGTGGAGGCTTCGGCAATTGCATTGGTTCTGAGTAGTGGCGTGCGAAGACGCTGGGGCTGGATTCAAATGTCGACGACAATGGTGATTCGGGGATCGCTGCCAGCTACGCAGAGACATCAATAGTAATGACTATAGTATTTGCATATCAACACCATTAGCAACATTGATCTCATAGTAGGATTTTTTCAACCGAGCAGCCGTTGATGAGGGGATATAAAGATCCCAGAAAAATTTAGGGATATAAAATCTTAAAAAAATTTAGGGATATAAAGATCCCAGAAAAATTTGGGGATATAAAATCTTAAAAAAATTTGGGGATATAAAGATCCCAGAAAAATTTGGGGATACAAAAAATCCAAGAAAATTGTAGTGTTTTGTCCTCCCTACTCTCACTATCTTCTACCTCTTCTTCTCTTTCTTTTTTTTTTTTGCTTTGCGTAGACGAGAGAAACGACCTATAAAAAAAATAGCTCACCTGATGAGATTTTTTGCGCAAAGTCTTCTCTTTCAGTTGTGAGAGTTTTCTCTTCTTTTTCTCTGTTTGCGCCCCTCTTTTATAATAGGTGGCTAAAAATAATTTTTATTATTATTTATTTTTGTTTTTTTATTTGCGCACGCCTTGCCAAATTTGCTCGTTCCCCCTTTGATTTTGTTTTCCCCTTCTCTAACCGTAGACTTGATTTTATTATTTTATTTTATTTTGCTATTTTGATTTTGCTCATTCTCTTTTTTTCTCTTTTTTTTACACCCGTTATTATTATTTCTTTTTTGCTTTCCTTTTTTTTAACCATATCTATTTTTGCCACATTTTGATTTTTTTGTTTTTGCTAAACACATTTGATGATTTTTTTATTTTTTGTAATCAAAAAATAATTTTGACTTTGTTAATTTTGATTTTTTTTAAAAAAAATAATTAGTCCAACAAATTGCTTGCAATTGTGATGTGGTTAATTTTGGTATGTGCTACTAGATGTTTGGTTCTTACTTAGCTAGTTAAAATCTTTAGTGTTGATTGATTAGCTTGAGCTCTTGATACAGAGGTTCTGATTTGGTTATGCAAGATGTTCAACAGTAATTGTTTTATTTTTGTTGGGCAATGGTATTCTGCTTTCATTCAAAGATATCAAGCACAATGAATATGCCATGAACCTATGAAAGAACATGTCAAAGATTGACGAGGTCAACTGTTGGACGACTAAAGGTTTTCTCTAACCTACAGGTAAAGATACCGTTGTACCCTACATGGAAGAGGTATGCAATTCATTGGCCTAAAAAGTTGTACTGCTCAGTTATGCTCGTACCCTTGCATATTCTAACTTGGGGAATCAAGAGGAGAAACAATGTCCAAAACCTTGTATAGGAGAGTCGATGATAAAATAAATACAAGTTTTAAAGGTTAGATTCATAGAGATGAAATTGGTGGAATAGGTTTTGTACATTCATACAACAAATAACAATTCTAATCTACATTGAAGGAAGGGTCCCTTGTCTCCATAAATTCATCTCTTGTAGATCGAGATCCCATCAGTGCGATATGCCGCACCTGAAGAAGCAATACTTGAATACCCAACACTTGTACAATTGAGGTTTAATTTTCATCCTAGAACATCTAGTAGCTCTACTAGGAATTTTTAAAGGTAGAAGGAAGGGTCCCTTGTGTTTGTAATGGTTACTACCATATTATATGCGCATTTGAGCTGAGCAGCTTGATTACATATCTTCCCAAGATTTGGCATACCGCGGGTATTGATTAACGACGGGGTTCCCACTTTCTGAATCATCAGCTATCATCCTTATTAAAGAAATATGGGGTGAATCATGAAGATGCAACTCCTTATCACCCACAGACCAGCGGCCAGGTTAAAATCTCTAACATGGAGATAAAGAACATTTTGCATAAGACAGTTAATCTATCACAAATTGATTGGTCAGTGAAATTGGATGATGGGCTATGTGGCACCGATGCTATTTTCTCATAACTTGATGTACAACCACTTGTTTTATGAATGCTTGATTAAAAATATCTTATGTGTGAGATATGCTATAAAGGTTTTGGTATTGTCAACTTCGCATACTCCAATGGATTGTATTACAAATATTTGATTTAAATTGCTTTCAATACTGCATTATAACTAGAGACTTGTTGTTGACCAAATTATAACCTTGCTATACTTATTCAGTTGATTGAGATTTTTTATTTCATTTCATCACTGTGCTCTAAACAATTCAGTTGTTTCAGGACAAAAAAATTCTAAGTCCGATATATTTTGATATTATGCATATATATAATACATTGTGGCTTAGTTTTATTGTTATTTTGGAATAGAATGCATAGTTTTGTCTCATTTATTTACTCAAATACTTCATATTCTTCAAAATCTTCACATTTCCCTAGTTTTATTGAAATGTAGGGATTTTCGCCCAAAATTGGTGGAATTTGAAAGATTTGAAGATATAGAACGACTCCTCATGATGAGACAAATCTTCATATCAATTTTCAGATCAAACAGAGCATTCTACAATCTTCACGGGCATGGCCGTGCATCCATGCACGATCGTGTATGATCCTGCGCTTTTAGACTCCACCAAGATCTTCACAGGTATGCCCATGCATCCATGCACGACCGTGAAGATGTCGGCCCAACTTTTCAGACTTTGACGAGAAGTTCACGGGCACACCCGTGAACTCATTCATGGCCATGAAGAGTCCTGCAACCCAGTTTCAGATTTCGCCGAGGTCTTCACGGGCATGGCTGTGCATCCATGCACGGCCGTGCAAACTGCCGTAGTTCGTGATACCCATTCTATTTTTCACCCGATTCTTGCTATTCTTGGAGCAGAATTTGGGGAAACTTCATGGAGACCTTCCTAACTTAACCACAAATGTTTTGGGACAGGAATCACTACGTTTTGTGGACAGATTGAGGAGAACGAGGGCGAAAAGCAAAGCTAGGATTTTGGCAATGGAAGGCTATTCCGGCGCGATTTCTTCTCTATTTTGACATTGAAGATCGTGCTCTATCCTCTCACGACATAGATCTAGCCTTTCCTCTGGTTTGGTTGTATTTCTCTTGAGAATTTTAATGTATTCTACGATGGAAGTTGTAGCATAAACTTATTTTCGGGGTTTGGGTGTAGCCCGCTGTAAGGATGTTGTTTGATAATGCTTAATTAATACATTGCTTGAGTTTGTCGTTGTTCTTACTCTATCCTAATCGCATCTATTTCATATTATTGCTCTAGCCATGCTTTCATATGCTTTAGACATTGTGGGAAGTACTGATAGGTGAACCACAATGTTGGAACCCTCAGGATTGGACTTGTAATTTCGACCACGAAAGTAGGTCGAAATTACTCAAGAAGTTAATAATTCTTCACGGAACTCATTGGATTTGCTTAACCTAGTAAGCCATGAGAGTAGGAGACTTGGGTTAAGTTAGATACCGGGTCGTGGCCTGAGAGGGAATGATCCTGTACCCTAGGAAAAATTTCCTTAAGAGCATAGAATAACCGAATTAAAACACTTAGCATCATCTTTACATTATCCTTTAGTTTGATGAAACCTAAAACCCTGATTTTCTCTCAAGAATCTTCACACCCTTGTTTGCTCTTGACTTGTTCAAATTTACTTTCTTGCAATTAGACAATTAGATTAAGATTACTATAATCACTATCTAATCACCTAGCTATCAATTAACTGATTAGTTAGTACTTGACCCCCCTAGTCCCTGTGGGATTGATACTTTTTATTACGCGATAGAATCGTGCACTTGCGGTACGTCCAACCACCTATATATAAGATAAGTTTTTCCATTAAAAAATAAATTGATAAAAGAAAAAAAACCATTTAAGATACAAACACAATATCAAATACATAGAGTTCACTCTTAACATATTAAAACATATGTCAATATCTTTACCTTACACTCTTCACAAATAAAAATAGAAAATATATTATAATTGACATTTAAAATAGCAAACAAATTTAAAACTTAAAATATTAAATTCTAGTGATTTAGGTTTTTAGTTCTCATGCAGTCACATGACTCATGCCTCACACTTATGGAGTGGGTCAGCGCTCAACTGGGTTCAAGTTAGAGTTGAGCGAAAATAATAAAAAGAAGTAAATATTTTATATAAATTTTTATTGTATTACTGGTTTGATCGGTTAACCACGAGTTTGGCCAACTTCTAAACCTTAAGCGAATCAAAAACCAAACAATATAAAAAAAACCCTCACCATTAAAAGAATTGTCCAGTTATATTAACCACAAAATCAGATTGGTTTGGTTAGTTAACCACGTTTAACGGTTCAATCAATTTTTTTTGCACACCCCTAGTAGGTTATGTTTTAATTGACTCCTAAGTTTCCAAGGGCCTACTATATGATACCTAATTTTAAAGTAATAAAAATATATTTTAAAATTATTAAAAATATAATAGGATAATTAATATATATTTATTATATTATTTATAAAATTATATTTCATATGAAAATTAAAATTTAGGATTTATTGTTTGCATGGATACTCATTTAATTGAGTCAGAGTTGGATACCTAACTTTGGCTCATATATTAAGTGTTATTATTAAGTAAATTTCTTAATCCAAGGCTTAAAGCTTATAAAATCTAAAGCTATGTTGTGAAAAGTTGTAGTTACACCTCATAAAATGAATCTGATGTATAATCAGTTTATGAATTACCAAAACTTGTACATTTCCTCGAAAGTTAGAAGACAAAAATTGTTACTAATAATTAGAGGCTGAAAACAATGAAAGTTCCTTTCCATGTTCTAGCTAATGTTACATTGTCCATGTTGGTGTTTATGCCCTTGGACTCGTTGTTGGTATATCTTGTACTACTTGACATTGATATTTAATATATCATTATGACATTATCATTATTATGGTATGTTTACATCTATGATTATGTACATGCATGATAATGTCCCTGGAGATAGATTGTATCTATGCTCAAATGATGTGTCCCCAGTCAAGTACCTAAGTGGATAAGAGATAGCTCTGGTACATGTGAGACTGGTATATGAGCTGGTTAGGCACGGGGTGCTAATGCAGACATATGGATATATCAGTGGTGGATATACTGGACTGACCCGCTGTGAGGCTCTAACTTGGTGTCATGAGTTAACCTCACAAGTGGCAGGAGATGCATTGATCCCTTGACTTGAGGTCATTGACTCTTCTATATGGTTAGGGACATGCTTTGATACAACCTAACACCTTGCCGTAGTTGGGAGGTCATAACGGTTGTCATTGGGTATGTCACGACCCATATGAGAAGATCAATGGATAGACATAGGATTTTCCCCTTCCTGCGGGAAGCTTGATATCCACGATGCCCCCCTATGGTTGCATGACTAAAAGTGCATGACCATACTCAGGTGAAAGTCTGATTTAGTCATGACCATGAGATTGGGTGAAAACAAAATGGTGACACACTTTGTCCAATCGGATATCAGTTTGGCAAAGAGACTGTAATGCATCGGTACCTTGTTGCGATGATCGGGATGTCGATATTGATATTCATTCCGAAGACTTGGGTAGCAGTGATGCACTGCTAGGTGCCACTCACTGCTTGTGATAACCTGAGCTCATCACTGCCAACGTCAGAGGAACCTACATGGTTGCACAACTTGATACTCGGGTTCTCGTATTGATCGAGTAGCCTAATGATCCAGTTATTGGATAACTCGGATCTTTTTGGGAGAATTTATCAGCGCCATTGTGCCTAATGAGATGGAAGGGACTTATTGGAGCTAACTTCATTTTTGGGCCAAATGGGCTAAATCGGCCAAGTGGGCCAAATGGGCCAAATGAAGTCTAGCATGGAGCATGGACCAATGGGCCTTCAAGCCCAATGGGGGCGTGAGGCCTAATGGGCCTTGAGGCCCAATGGGCCGTCAGGCTTGATGGGGCATGACAATAAGTTACTCAGCCCAATAGACATCATGGTAAATTAATATTTGTATTTAATTTTGGGAATTAAATTCTGTATTTAATTTTTCATTTAATTCTGTAATTAATTCTGAGTTTAATGATGAACTTTATTCTGAATTTAATTCTGAATTTTTAGAGCACGCTATTAATGGCCATTATGAAACTTTAATTTAGAGTTTTAATGGGTCATTATGAGACTTTAATTCAGAGTTTAATTCTCTATTTAATTCAGAATTTAATTCTAACATTAATTCTGAATTTAATTCAGAATGCGAAAGGTCACCACGATTTCTATAAAAGAGAGGGAGAGTTGAGAGTTGGCGCCCACTACTTCATTTCCTTCTCCTTGGTGCCATCTTTCTCTCTTCTTCCCTCTCCTCTGGGCGACTGCAAGGTTGGACCTTGGCAGCGTTTTTCCATCATTCTATTCCTCTTAGGGCATTCTCTATCAGAGGGTGGCGCAAGGTCTTGAGGGATTCTCACAGTGGCGTGGATCTTCTTCCCGAGGCTAACACCAAGCGTGGAAGAAGAGAACTCGAGTGTCGGCTGTTTGCGAGACTACAGAGGCCAAACACTTGGGCGCCTGTATCGCATCTCCTTGCATTGCTCTAAAGGTATCATCTCTTACTCACTATGTCGATTCTTTCACATGACTCGATCTTCTGGGTTTTTGCGACTGGCCTGTTTCGGGGATTGCTTCCACTGTGTATGTTTTAAAATTTAAAATCCCCGGGGTTTCCCAACAGTCCATGAACTTGCTCATCTGATTATAGTCAGTCAATTTCAAAAGTATAATCGGAGGCAAAAGCAAAGAAAAAAATTATTGAGATAAAACCTACGGTTAGGAAACACATACATTAAGTTCAAGATCTTGGGCACCAAAATCAATGGATCTCTCAGACAATGCTCTGCAATCGCTAATCTACAAAGGGTCATGTTCCTACATATCACTAACCATAGATAAGAATGATGGAGATGTTCACCACAAAATAAAATTCGTCAAATAGAATGCATGAATCAACATATCCTGAGCAGATAAGATAACATAGAGTTTAGTTTGGAGTTGGTTCTGCTTTTAGCTTTTACTAGCTAGATAATTGCTGGTTGAAAGATAGCTAGCTAGGAAAGTACCCTGTTGTTTGGTTAATACAACTATTCTGCTAAGTAGAATAAACTGTTGTGCTATAATATTGAGCAGAAATAGGAAACAACACTAAATGTGATTTTACATAATGTAATTTTAATAACATAACAAGTTCATACTTTGATACCACAGCAAGTTTATATTTTGATAACACAAGAAGTTCATAATATGTTTGTACAACACTAAAGTTATCATAGCCTAGCCCAGTTTCCATACCCTTTAATTCTTTCTACAATTTCCAATCAGCTTTTAGTTAATCTCATTTATTTTTTTCATTATAGTTTATCATAATTCAATCCAGTCAGTTGATGAAAATTCTCGAGCACGAATTTCCATCCTTGGGCATTCAAATGTGTCTTTGGACATATATTTTTCTCTATCGCAGTAATACAAATATCACAAAATATTATAATCATTTGCATATTCCATATTGCCTTATTTTTTGATGTAGGAGCCATGAATGCTTGAATTAGGAAGTATAAATAAATAATGAACATTAATAAATATAAAAGTAAAATTAATACTATTCTAATTCAATATTATGATCTATACATATGAAAATGAAATTTATATTCTTCTAGGCATGAAGTTTGCACTAGAACAAAGCTAGGCATATTAATACGTATGAAACAAAATGTTAATCTTCAACCTTTATGCTGGAACAGTTGCAAAAGCTCATTCATCGCCGAAGCTAGTTGCTAGAGTCTGGTCGTGGAGCTGAACTGCTCACCGGAGTCGCGGAGCTGGAGGTGGTTGCTAGAGCTTGAAGGCGACGAGGTCTTACTGGAGGTGGTTATTGGAGCTTGAAGGTGATGTAGTCTCATTGCATGTGGTTGATGGAGTTGGTTGCAGTCGCGGATCTGGTTGCCAGAGTCACGGAGCTAGAGGTGGTCGTGATCGCGGATCTGGTTGCCGGACATGCAGATCAGTCGTAGAGCTCTCGGAGTAGCAGATTTGTTCGTGGCTACTGCTCCTCGGCCGAGGTGACAAACTTGGCGGAAGATAGTCATAGTTCGCTAGAGCTAGTCGATTGACGGCGGAAGTTCGGTGGATGGTTGACTAGAGCTGGTCGTAGTCACAGGTCGGGCGAGCAAGAAAGCTTGAAGGCGACAGGGAAAAATTAGTTGGTCACGAGCGAAAGCAGCTTTCAACTTTTGGGATAATTTAATTCTCCCCAACTTCCCAGAGGCAGCTGGAAATCACTACCTCCAATAATGAAAGCAGTCCCAAACAACGCTTTTTTATCTTGCTTCTGCTGTTCGCCCCAACAAAAATTGCTGGAAAGCAACCCCAAACTAGCCCAAAATGTATGTGGAACAAAAAAAAATTAAGGCTTAAGATCGTAATGGATTATATGACTTGAGACTCACTTGAATTTGATTTGTTTAACAACATATCACAAATACATTGTCCAAGCATGACTCGTTTACAAAAGGGTCAACTTGGCTATAAAAACATATATACATAATTCACATAAATATAAATAAACATATATCAATATAACATAAATTAAAATATAATAATATTATATTATTGTGCATATATATAATATAAAATAATATATAATATTATTAATAAGCTACTAAGGTTGAGTTTTATCTTTATTACTTATGTTGTCTATGCCAAAATATATATGACTTATTTACCATTTACTCTATCTTTGATTTTGTTCATAAATTATATAATCCAAATATATTTATAAATAAAATTTTTTTAGCTTAATCCCACATAGCGTGCGTGATGCAGAAGGAGCAACGCATATGCTATAAGAGGCCATGGAGGCCTGCCTTTCCTCCATACTTACCTGGACGGAGTCTTCGAGCGATCATGGAGGCTCGTGGCTTAGGTCTGTGACCTCTATTGCACTTGGGAGGGGCGCTGATCTACCATCTTCCCAAGCGGGAGAATGGACGTCATAATTTGTGGTAGTGGGGTACGCGCTCGCGCGACCCCTTTCAACGCTAATCTTAAAATCTTTCTTTGCTAGGGTTGGATTCGAGATCTTCAGAGCTATTATGTTCTCCTACGTGATGCAGGTTAGATGACTGATTCTTTTCTCCTTGCATATGTTGTTTCTTTTTTTATTTCTATTTATTTAATTCTTTGCTGGTCCTGCAATGACCATCTCGATCATTCTCTTCTATCTAAAGATGCTAATTTGCGAGGGCGTCTCTTTGTAGCGACGAAGATAAAGCAGAGATCATGATTAATTTCTTCTTTGTAAAAAAAAAGGTTTGGTTTATTCGCATGAGTTTTTTTCTCTGATTATATGTTTGAAATTGTCTCTGTAATTGCTATTAAACAAGTGAAGATTTAGGCTGATCAGATTCAATTAACATCCGAACTTGTATTTGTCACATACTTGTGCAGTTATATATCGGCATTGATGTTGTTATATATCGGCATTGATGTTGTTTATCCATGTTGTTTATCCATGCAATATTACCCTAACATTTATGTAAAGCCTTGATTTATCCAACTAATGTGAATCAGATAGTCTGTTATTTTTTATGGCACATGATGAAAAGGTTTCTGCGTTGCATCTTTTGCATAGAACTTGTACAAGCTGCAACGACAAATTCCTTTCTGATGTAGACTTGTGATATTGTCTTAAAGAATGTGTTGATATCAACTTGCAAAGCTTGTTCATTGATATATCTGCATCGAGTATTCTCCTACCAACCATCGTACATTTTTTATTGCTATTTTTCATCGAAATATATGGCCTCTCCTCTTATCTTTCTCACTTCAATTATTATTTGTGTGTGAAATAGATAGCTCAAGTAAATTTTTGGAGGAATATATCCCTTATATGAATGTACTCAATCCTATTTGGTTACAATTTTTGAAGGAATCACTTGTGCATTTTTGAATCATGGAATAGCTCAAGTAATTTTTTTTCAACAAACAAACCATATTGATCTTCAATCAGTTACATCACCAAAAAACAGCTTCATCAGCTCATTCGGCCAGTTTACATTCCAAGCATTAGCCACAGAATTTTTCCTTGCTGTTTATAAACAGCTAGCCAGTTAGCTACTCTATTGCCTCATTCAATATGTTTAAATTCATATCTGATTCCAACGCACCTAAATTTAATTAACTCTAGTAGCATCCCTATCACTGTCAGAGTTAGATTTAGTGAGTATCTTTTCTTTTCTTTCTTGGTTGGTATGCATGTAGCTCATCGTATTTTTAATCGCCAGCGTTTCAGTGTAAAGTCCGGAGGGGTTCTTGTGGTATGCGGCCACAGCAATCAATTCTTCTCATTTGTCGTCTCTAATTATGTGATCTATTCTTGTGTAAGCTCCATCTGTGTTCACTTTGAATTAATCTCTTAAGGGAGTCATCAAACAATGAATGAGTTAATGTTTCAAAAACAATCATATTCTCTCTGAGGGACAGAACAATGTGCTCTACTACAAATAATTGCTTGTCATTGTAATATGATCAGGTATGTGCTTTTATAGATTTTAAATTATAGTGCTGGTGGATCAGGGATGTAGATAGCAATTATATTTATCTTTATTGGAAAAAGAATGGTACTTTATATATGATCTTAGTTTGGAGGCTTAGCTAAAGCAATCATATTACTCTCCAGAGAACTGCTCTCACTCTTGTGTCGTTTTTATGCAATAAAGAATTATTAGGAAGAGGGAGATAGTATTAATTTTTTTTTCCATTATATAAATCATGTGAAGTCAAATATTTGACATCACCAAAAGCAAAAAAAGTCAATATTTACAAAATAACTTAAAAATTTTGACAACATAGTATAATATAATTTTGGCAGGTAACAATGAGGCCAAACAAGCCATAACTTAAATATTTTAGTTGGTTCTATTTGAAAATTTTGAGAAAAAAATAGTATGTTTTTTTGCTTAATACCAACATTTTGAGTTACTCATCTCTTTGGGTCTCAGGATCTTAAATCCTCATTATGCGTTCCGAGTTGCATCTTAATGACATCTTTGACCTAGGTTGTACTCATGATCTTTAGGTCCCTCACTTATAATGCTTTAAGTCAAGCTAGATATTGAATGTTTTAATGTTATCTTGTAAGAATTCAAGTCCCACTGAAAACCATCTCATAAGCCTTTTGGTTGTGCTCTAAGAGACATCTCTAGCCTAGTTCTTATTCATGAGCCTAATGGCATCCTCTAAGATATCCTAAGCTAAGTTAGGTATCATAAACCTTAAGGCAATCTTGCAAACCATTATGATGACTCAGATCTATCTCATAAGCCCTTAGGATAAGTTTATGTTCTCTAAAGTAATTAATTAAAGCCCTTAAGTTAAGCCCAACTCATAATCCTTGAGGCCAATCACCTTAGAAACACTTCTATGTATGAGCCCTAGGAACACAAGGTTAAAGCTTAAGTAGTCTTCATGATGTGCATTCTAGTCTTCATTGATTGCTTAGCATGTGCAAAACCTCATATTTAAGTATTTTGGACTTATAATTCCTATGAGTAAGGTCAACCTCTCTACCTAAGTATGATAAGCAGTCCATCATTTTTAATAGTACCCCGCACAAGGGAAAAAAAATTATAAGACTTCACTCAATTACAATACAAACTCAAGGCATGAGCAAGATAGGTTGCATATAGGGCTCACCTTAAGACATCATAAGAGAATCATAAAAACCAATTGGTTTCCACATAGGGGCCACAAATTAAACCAAAAATTAACACCATTAGAAAACAAATCTAAAACCTGCTCCGTCGGTCGTCCGCATCGGAGCAGGCGAACGCCTGCACGAAGCGCCTGCGCTGCTCTCGTCGCTTGTGCCGCTTTCGTCGCCTGCACTGCTCTCGTCGCCTGTGCGGCTCTCGTCGCCTGCGTAGCTCGCCTACGCCGCTCTCGTTTGCCTGTGCCAGTCGGAGTTCATCGGACGTCCGCATCGGAGCAGGCGAACGCTTGCGCCGCTTTCGTCGCCTGCACCGCTCTCATCACCTGCGTCGCTCTCGTCACCCCCACCTATGCCACCGTCCAACTCTCGTTGCCCACCTGTGCCAGTGATCTCTCCCCCGTCCAGCGAGGAGAGGCGGCGGGGAGCTTGTTTCCGAGCTCCACACACAATGCAACATGGCAAAAAGGGTTTTTTTTTGTTTTCACGTGCATAAGCTTTAATTTCCCTCTATCTCTTTCTCCTTTCCCTCCTTCTCTCCTTTCCATATAGCTTTCTATCCTTCTTAGGAAACACAGCCTAAAAGATTTTAGGGAGAGGACCTGAAGTTATTGGATGAGAGGGATAATAGTCTACTACACAAATTTCAATGCATGTTAGCAAAAATGCTACAATGCACCATGTAACCTGTTTTGATCCAAAAGTTGTCCTATATTGTGTAGATCATCCAAGGTGAAATTGACTTTCTTAAAATTTCTAGAAAGAAGACCTTCCTATAAATTCTACTCCTTTGACCCTTAATTTAATTACTCTCAGCACTTTGTCTCTCTTTGTGCTGCTTTCCCCTCTTTGGCATGTGCAAAGCCCTCCCTCTCCCCATTTGGCTTGATGTACATATTCGTGAGGATGAAATTTTTTATATTAGGAGAAGATAGGCGCCATTTTTTAGTTTTTTTCTTACTTTTTATGGATCAAATTCTACAAAAACCTCTATTTAATTTGTTTTTAAAAAAGAAGTAGATACACAATATTCATTTTTTTTTTACCCTACACTTAACCCCAATAACTAATTATTCTACCTATACCTAATTATATACACAAATTTTTTTTTCTAAAACTCTTATTCGAATCTAACCCTAATAAAATTTCCACTAGTCATTAACTATCCAAACCTTATAAATAGTTGACTTAAATAGTTAACCCTATTAAATTATATATTATATATCAATTATCTCAATAGAATCTCAAGGTAAAAATTAGATTATTATATTATAAATATAAATTATTTTTTATAAAATATTATTATTATTATTATCAATATCAATAATCCAGTTTTGTGCTTTCGGTTGCTATTCCGAAATCCTTACATGAAGATAGAATACTCTAGTTTCGTAGTTTCCTTTATTGGTGTTTATGCCTTTGGACCCGTTGTTAGTTTATCTTGTACTACTTGACATTGATATTTAATATATCATTCTGGCATTGTCGTTATTATGTCATGTTTACATCTGCGACTATGTACTTGTATGATAATGTCCCTGGAGACAGATTGAATCTGTGCTTAAACTTATGTCCTCAGTCAAGTACCTGAGTGGATAAGGGACAGCTCTTGTACATGTGAGACTGGTATATAGGCTGGTTAGGCACGAGGTGCTAACGCAGGCATATGGGTATATCAGTGGTGGATATACTAGACTGACCCGCTGTGAGGCTCTAACTTGGTGTCATGAGTTAAGCTCACAAGTGACAGGAGATGCATTGATCCCTTGATTTGAGGTCATTGACTCTTCTATGTGGTTAGGGACATTCTTTGATACAACCTAACACCTCGCCGTAGTTGGGAGGTCATAACGGTTGTCATTGGGTATGTCACGACCCATATGAGAAGATCAATGGACAGACATAGGATTTGCCCCTTCCTAAGGGAAGCTTGATATCCATGGGGCCCCCTTATAGTTGCATGATTGAAAGTGTATGGTCATACCCAGGTGAAAACATGATTTAGTCATGACCATGAGATTAGGTGAAAACAAAGTGGTGACACACTTTGTCCTATCGGATATCAGTTTGGCAAAGAGACTGTAATACATCGGTATCTTGTTGCGATGATGGGGATGGCGATGTTGATATCCCTTCCAAAGACTTGGATAGCAGCGATGCACTGCTAGGTGCCACTCACTGCTTGTGATGACTTGGGTTCATCACTGCCAACATCAGAGGTACGAGAAACTTGGGTTCTCGTATTGATCGAGTAGCCTAATGATCGAGTTATTGGATAACTCAAATTTATTTGGGAGAATTCATCAGCGCCATTGTGCCTGATGAGATGGAAGGGACTTATTGGAGCTAAATTTCATTTTGGGCCAAATGAGCCTAATGGATCTAATGGCCAAATGGGCTAATTGGGCCAAGTAGGCCATATGAAGTCTAGCATGGATCAATGGGCCTTGAAGCCCAATAGGGCATGTGGCCCAAATGGGCTGTGAGGCCCAGTTGGTCAAAAGGCTCAATGGGCCATCAAGCCTAATGGGCCATGGGAATAAGTCGCCTGGCCCAATACTCTTCATGGGAAATTAATTCTGCATTTAATTCTGTAATTAATTATGAATTTAATTCTGAATTTAATTTTGAATTTAGTTTTGAATTTGAAGAGTCACGTCATTAATGACCATTATGAGACTTTAATTCAGAGTTTTAATAGGTTATTATGAGACTTTAATTCAGAGTTTAATTCTATAATTAATTCTGAATTTAATTCTATAATTAATAATGAATTAATTCATAGATTAATTCTGAATTTATTTCAGAATACCAAAGGTCACCGTGATTTCTATAAAAGAGAGGGAGAGATGAGTTTGCGCCTAAGGCTACTCTCGAATCCTTTGGAAGGATTTTTCCTCTAGGCCTTTCTCTCTTCTTCCCTCTCCTCTTGGCATTCGCAAGGTTGGACCTTGGCGAGTTTCCATCATCCCTCTCCTTGGTGCATTTTACTTGTGGGTGGGGCAAGTACTTGAGGAATTCTTACAGAGGTGTGGATCTTCTTTCCGAGGCTAATACCGGGCGTGGAAGAAGAGAACTCGAGCGTCGACTGTGTGCAAGACTGCAGAGGGCGAACACTTGGGCGCCTGCATCGCATCTCCTTGCATCGCTTCAAGGTATCATCTCTTACTCCCCATGTCGATTCCCTCGCATGACATGATCTTCTGGGTTTTTGGGACTAGCCTGTTTCAGGGATTGCTTTCGCTGTGCATGTCTTTAAAATTTTAAATTTCCCCGGGGTTTCCCAACATCCTTGTCTGGGATTCGATGTTACTAGCCAGCCAGCAAGCTCAATTGAATTAGCATTGCAAGAATTATACAATCTAAGAGTCAATTTTTTAAGCTTAGTCCCACATTGCGTGTGTGACGCTGAGGGAGCATGCCAGATGCTATAAGATAATGATGAGGCGCACCATGCCTCCATACTTACCTGGACGGAGTCTAAGAGTGATCATAAGACTCTTGGCTTAGATCAGCGGCCTTCATTGCACCTTGGAGGAGCGCTGGTCTACCATCTCCCCAAGCGGGAGAGTGGACGTCGTAATTTGTGGTAGTGGGGTACGCGCTAGCGCGACCCTATCGAAATCTTATCTTGAAATATTTTTTTTGCTCGGGTTTTAATTTGAATTGAGTTCAAGATCTTCAGTTTTGTCTTGTTCCTCTGCGCTTCAGGTTAGATTGTTGATTCATTTATTGGTTCTGTTTACTTTGATTCTTTGCAATAATGATCATCTCGATCACTCTTGCTCTAGTATCAGTTGATAGTGATTCGTAGGTGCATTACTTGTTTGTGAAGAAGATGCAAATAGACTCAGCTAAGCATCTTAGCTTGCATTCTCAAATACTTGTGATGTTGTATATCAGCCTATGATGTTTCTCCGTTTAGATGTTGCCAATACTTGGTTTTACTATATATCAATACTTGCATTGTATATTTGAATACACTAGGTGAAAATAATTCTCGGCAGTTGCCTCCTATGTTCGATGAATTGCCACAAAGAGCTTTTGTTTTTCAATTTTTTATTCAAAATTTCCCATAATATCTATGTAAAACTTGATTTCATGTGACTGATGCACGCAAAACGGCTGATACTTTTGTAGGCATCGTCGCAACTAATCAAAATGAGTTGGATGTGGATCCAACAGGAGATCAATCAACAAATTGTAAGTAGATTAAGGGTTGAAACCCATTAAGGATCCAATAAGATTTGATGCCGTTGGTGGGTTTTATGTTTTATGCAGATCTTTCCATGGGGCAATTGTATATTACCTCTTTCATATCTCATCTACACAAGCTTACATATAAATAGAACATTTTAATTTGATTTAGTATCAAATGAAACTTGATCACTACTAATCCTCTCACCCTAACCCTACTTGCGACACCTACTAATAAGGATCTAAGCAGCTAACAACTAATTAATTTTAAGGATCTATCAAAAGTGGTCTCAGATGCTAAAGAGGGATAATCGACGATACCGGAGTCAAATTATTAGAGAATTGAACACTCTTGCATTTGGTTTTAGTGCATGTATTTCGGTAGGCAGAAAAAGATGTGTTTTTTTTTTTGCATGTATTTTGGTTGACAGAAGAGATGTTCTTGTGGAGTTACTTGTTGCTTGACAGAATAATTGAAAGGGAATTTCCATACAGAGTTAATGTTCCAGAAACAATGATGTGTTCTATAAGTGATTTCTTGTAGTTGTGATGTGGTTAAGTTTGGTATGTGCTATTTGATGTTTGGTTCCTACTTGGCTAGTTAAAATCTTAGTGTTGATTGATTAGCTTGAGCGCTTGATACAAAGATTCTGATTTGGTTATGCAAGATGTTCAACAGTAATTGTTTTATTTTTGTTATGCAATAGAATGGTTTTCTGCTTTCATTCAAAGATATCATGCACAATGAATATCCCTGGGCACATGTGGATGTATTGCAATTGTCTTATCGGGTGCATGCTAATTAAGTTCTTTCACATGCCTTGATTGATTGCATTGCATACAAAGAGAGCTTCACAAGTCTAAATGGGAAAAACGCTAAAATTTAATTGGAAATGGATCCTATCAACATAGCATCCTCTCTTAAAATGTTGTAGGTTCTATTTCCAGTCATATTAACTTTTAGGTTATGAATGCTTTGAATTAGATATTGACACCATTCTTTGTAGAACTCGGTGAAGTTAGTTATTCTACATGTGAAGTTATACAAGATAAAGGTCAATTGAGATATCAATTCTTGCTCCTAGAAATATGACAAAATCGCTAATTGATCTGGATCATGTCAAAAAGTAATCCGATTGATTTGGATATATTTAGATCATTTTTAACCGTTGATTTGAATTTTTGATCTAAGCCATGCAATTAAATCTGATTGTTTCTAACCTTTCAATCAAAGTAAATGATCTGTGTCATTCGATCAATGTTTGATATACTTAATCTGAACTGTTTATATTGGATCAAATCTCAACCGTTAGATTTTGAACGGACGGATTTCTATCGTTAGATTCAATTTATTAGATCAAATTGATATTTACCGAAATAAATCATTTGATTTTAGCGATATGATGATTAGATGGACGAATCCTCTAGTCTGTAAGTTTGCGGATGTCAGGAGAGTACATGAGCACGGTTTGGGCGAAATCCGATGTTTGGATGTCGACTTCGGGTGGAGGCTTCGGCAATTGCATTGGTTCTGAGTAGTGGCATGCGAAGACGCTGGGGCTGGATTCAAATGTCGACGACAATGGTGATTCGGGGATCATTGCCAGCTATGCAGAGACATCAATAGTAATGACTATAGTATTTGCATATCAACACCATTAGCAACATTGATCTCATAGTAGGATTTTTTTCAACCGAGCAGCCGTTGATGAGGGGATATAAAGATCCCAGAAAAATTTAGGGATATAAAATCTTAAAAAAATTTGGGGATATAAAGATCCCAGAAAAATTTGGGGATATAAAATCTTAAAAAAAATTTGGGGATATAAAGATCCTAGAAAAATTTGGGGATACAAAAAATCCAAGAAAATTGTAGTGTTTTGTCCTCCCTACTCTCACTATCTTCTACCTCTTCTTCTCTTTCTTTTTTTTTGCTTTGCGTAGACGAGAGAAACGACCTATAAAAAAAATAGCTCACCTAATGAGATTTTTTGCGCAAAGTCTTCTCTTTCAGTTGTGAGAGTTTTCTCTTCTTTTTCTCTGTGTGCGCCCCTCTTTTATAATAGGTGGCTAAAAATAATTTTTATTATTATTTATTTTTGTTTTTTTATTTGCGCACGCCTTGCCAAATTTGCTCGTTCCCCCTTTGATTTTGTTTTCCCCTTCTCTAACCGTAGACTTGATTTTATTATTTTATTTTATTTTGCTATTTTGATTTTGCTCATTCTCTTTTTGTCTCTTTTTTTTACACCCGTTATTATTATTTCTTTTTTGCTTTCCTTTTTTTTTAACCATATCTATTTTTGCCAAATTTTGATTTTTTTGTATTTGCTAAACACATTTGATGATTTTTTTATTTTTTTTAATCAAAAAATAATTTTGACTTTGTTAATTTTGATTTTTTTAAAAAAAATAATTAGTCCAACAAATTGCTTGCAATTGTGATGTGGTTAATTTTGGTATGTGCTACTAGATGTTTGGTTCTTACTTAGCTAGTTAAAATCTTTAGTGTTGATTGATTAGCTTGAGCTCTTGATACAGAGGTTCTGATTTGGTTATGCAAGATGTTCAACAGTAATTGTTTTATTTTTGTTGGGCAATGGTATTCTGCTTTCATTCAAAGATATCAAGCACAATGAATATGCCATGAACCTATGAAAGAACATGTCAAAGATTGACGAGGTCAACTGTTGGACGACTAAAGGTTTTCTCTAACCTACAGGTAAAGATACCGTTGTACCCTACATGGAAGAGGTATGCAATTCATTGGCCTAAAAAGTTGTACTGCTCAGTTATGCTCGTACCCTTGCATATTCTAACTTGGGGAATCAAGAGGAGAAACAATGTCCAAAACCTTGTATAGGAGAGTCGATGATAAAATAAATACAAGTTTTAAAGGTTAGATTCATAGAGATGAAATTGGTGGAATAGGTTTTGTACATTCATACAACAAATAACAATTCTAATCTACATTGAAGGAAGGGTCCCTTGTCTCCATAAATTCATCTCTTGTAGATCGAGATCCCATCAGTGCGATATGCCGCACCTGAAGAAGCAATACTTGAATACCCAACACTTGTACAATTGAGGTTTAATTTTCATCCTAGAACATCTAGTAGCTCTACTAGGAATTTTTAAAGGTAGAAGGAAGGGTCCCTTGTGTTTGTAATGGTTACTACCATATTATATGCGCATTTGAGCTGAGCAGCTTGATTACATATCTTCCCAAGATTTGGCATACCGCGGGTATTGATTAACGACGGGGTTCCCACTTTCTGAATCATCAGCTATCATCCTTATTAAAGAAATATGGGGTGAATCATAAAGATGCAACTCCTTATCACCCACAGACCAGCGGCCAGGTTAAAATCTCTAACTTGGAGATAAAGAACATTTTGTAGAAGACAGTTAATCTATCACAAATTGATTGGTCAGTGAAATTGGATGATGGGCTATGTGGCACCGATGCTATTTTCTCATAACTTGATGTACAACCACTTGTTTTATGAATGCTTGATTAAAGATATCTTATGTGTGAGATATGCTATAAAGGTTTTGGTATTCTCAACTTTGCATACTCCAATGGATTGTATTACAAATATTTGATTTAATTTGCTTTCAATACTGCATTATAACTAGAGACTTGTTGTTGACCAAATTATAACCTTGCTATACTTATTCAGTTGATTGAGATTTTTTATTTCATTTCATCACTGTGCTCTAAACAATTCAGTTGTTTGAGGACAAGAAAATTCTAAGTCCGATATATTTTGATATTATGCATATATATAATACATTGTGGCTTAGTTTTATTGTTATTTTGGAATAGAATGCATAGTTGTGTCTCATTTATTTACTCAAATACTTCATATTCTTCAAAATCTTCACATTTCCCTAGTTTTATTGAAATGTAGGGATTTTCACCCAAAATTGGTGGAATTTGAAAGATTTGAAGATATAGAACGACTCCTCATGATGAGACAAATCTTCATATCAATTTTCAGATCAAACAGAGCATTCTACAATCTTCACGGGCATGGCCGTGCATCCATGCACGATCGTGTATGATCCTGCGCTTTTAGACTCCACCAAGATCTTCACAGGTATGCCCATGCATCCATGCACGACCGTTAAGATGTCGGCCCAACTTTTCAGACTTTGACAAGAAGTTCACGGGCACATCCGTGAACACATTCATGGCCATGAAGAGTCCTGCAACCCAGTTTCAGATTTCGCCGAGGTCTTCACGGGCATGGCTGTGCATCCATGCACGGCCGTGCAAACTGCCGTAGTTCGTGATACCCATTCTATTTTTCACCCGATTCTTGCTATTCTTGGAGCAGAATTTGGGGAAACTTCATGGAGACCTTCCTAACTTAACCACAAATGTTTTGGGACAGGAATCACTACGTTTTGTGGACAGATTGAGGAGAACGAGGGCGAAAAGCAAAGCTAGGATTTTGGCAATGGAAGGCTATTCCGGCGCGATTTCTTCTCTATTTTGACATTGAAGATCGTGCTCTATCCTCTCACGACATAGATCTAGCCTTTCCTCTGGTTTGGTTGTATTTCTCTTGAGAATTTTAATGTATTCTACGATGGAAGTTGTAGCATAAACTTATTTTCGGGGTTTGGGTGTAGCCCGCTGTAAGGATGTTGTTTGATAATGCTTAATTAATACATTGCTTGAGTTTGTCGTTGTTCTTACTCAATCCTAATCGCATCTATTTCATATTATTGCTCTCGCCATGCTTTCATATGCTTTAGACATTGTGGGAAGTACTGATAGGTGAACCACAATGTTGGAACCCTTAGGATTGGACTTGTAATTTCGACCACGAAAGTAGGTCGAAATTACTCAAGAAGTTAATAATTCTTCACGGAACTCATTGGATCTTCTTAACCTAGTAAGCCATGAGAGTAGGAGACTTGGGTTAAGTTAGATACCGGGTCGTGGCCTGAGAGGGAATGATCCTGTACCCTAGGAAAAATTTCCTTAAGAGCATAGAATAACCGAATTAAAACACTTAGCATCATCTTTACATTATCCTTTAGTTTGATGAAACCTAAAACCCTGATTTTCTCTCAAGAATCTTCACACCCTTGTTTGCTCTTGACTTGTTCAAATTTACTTTCTTGCAATTAGACAATTAGATTAAGATTACTATAATCACTATCTAATCACCTAGCTATCAATTAACTGATTAGTTAGTACTTGACCCCCCTAGTCCCTGTGGGATTGATACTTTTTATTACGCGATAGAATCGTGCACTTGCGGTATGTCCAACCACCTATATATAAGATAAGTTTTTCCATTAAAAAATAAATTGATAAAAGAAAAAAACCATTTAAGATACAAACACAATATCAAATACATAGAGTTCACTCTTAACATATTAAAACATATGTCAATATCTTTACCTTACACTCTTCACAAATAAAAATAGAAAATATATTATAATTGACATTTAAAATAGCAAACAAATTTAAAACTTAAAATATTAAATTCTAGTGATTTAGGTTTTTAGTTCTCATGCAGTCACATGACTCATGCCTCACACTTATGGAGTGGGTCAGCGCTCAACTGGGTTCAAGTTAGAGTTGAGCGAAAATAATAAAAAGAAGTAAATATTTTATATAAATTTTTATTGTATTACTGGTTTGATCGGTTAACCACGAGTTTGGCCAACTTCTAAACCTTAAGCGAATCAAAAACCAAACAATATAAAAAAAAACCCTCACCATTAAAAGAATTGTCCAGTTATATTAACCACAAAATCAGATTGGTTTGGTTAGTTAACCACGTTTAACGGTTCAATCAATTTTTTTTTCACACCCCTAGTAGGTTATGTTTTAATCGACTCCTAAGTTTCCGAGGGCCTACTATATGATACCTAATTTTAAAGTAATAAAAATATATTTTAAAATTATTAAAAATATAATAGGATAATTAATATATATTTATTATATTATTTATAAAATTATATTTCATATGAAAATTAAAATTTAGGATTTATTGTTTGCATGGATACTCATTTAATTGAGTCAGAGTTGGATACCTAACTTTGGCTCATATATTAAGTGTTATTATTAAGTAAATTTCTTAATACAAGGCTTAAAGCTTATAAAATCTAAAGCTATGTTGTGAAAAGTTGTAGTTACACCTCATAAAATGAATCTGATGTATAATCAGTTTATGAATTACCAAAACTTGTACATTTCCTCGAAAGTTAGAAGACAAAAATTGTTACTAATAATTAGAGGCTGAAAACAATGAAAGTTCCTTTCCATGTTCTAGCTAATGTTACATTGTCCATGCTGGTGTTTATGCCCTTGGACTCGTTGTTGGTATATCTTGTACTACTTGACATTGATATTTAATATATCATTATGACATTATCATTATTATGGTATGTTTACATCTATGATTATGTACATGCATGATAATGTCCCTGGAGATAGATTGTATCTATGCTCAAATGATGTGTCCCCAGTCAAGTACCTAAGTGGATAAGAGATAGCTCTGGTACATGTGACACTGGTATATGAGCTGGTTAGGCACGGGGTGCTAATGCAGACATATGGATATATCAGTGGTGGATATACTGGACTGACCCGCTGTGAGGCTCTAACTTGGTGTCATGAGTTAACCTCACAAGTGGCAGGAGATGCATTGATCCCTTGACTTGAGGTCATTGACTCTTCTATATGGTTAGGGACATGCTTTGATACAACCTAACACCTTGCCGTAGTTGGGAGGTCATAACGGTTGTCATTGGGTATGTCACGACCCATATGAGAAGATCAATGGATAGACATAGGATTTTCCCCTTCCTGCGGGAAGCTTGATATCCACGATGCCCCCCTATGGTTGCATGACTAAAAGTGCATGACCATACTCAGGTGAAAGCCTGATTTAGTCATGACCATGAGATTGGGTGAAAACAAAATGGTGACACACTTTGTCCAATCGGATATCAGTTTGGCAAAGAGACTGTAATGCATCGGTACCTTGTTGCGATAATCGGGATATCGATATTGATATCCATTCCGAAGACTTGGGTAACAGTGATGCACTACTAGGTGCGACTCACTGCTTGCGATAACCTGAGCTCATCACTGCCAACGTCAGAGAAACCTACAGGGTCGCACAACTTGATACTCGGGTTCTCGTATTGATCGAGTAGCCTAATGATCGAGTTATTGGATAACTCGGATCTTTTTGGGAGAATTTATCAGCGCCATTGTGCCTGATGAGATGGAAGGGACTTATTGGAGCTAACTTCATTTTTAGGCCAAATGGGCTAAATGGGCCAAGTGGGCCAAATGGGCCAAATGAAGTCTAGCATGGGGCATGGACCAATGGGCCTTCAAGCCCAATGGGCGTGAAGCCCAATGGGGGCGTGAGGCCTAATGGGCCTTGAGGCCCAATGGGCCGTCAGGCTTGATGGGCCATGACAATAAGTTACCTAGCCCAATAGACATCATGGTAAATTAATATTTGTATTTAATTCTGGGAATTAAATTCTGTATTTAATTTTTCATTTAATTCTGTAATTAATTCTGAGTTTAATGATGAACTTTATTCTGAATTTAGTTCTGAATTTTTAGAGCACGCTATTAATGGCCATTATGAAACTTTAATTTAGAGTTTTAATGGGCCATTATGAGACTTTAATTCAGAGTTTAATTCTCTATTTAATTCAGAATTTAATTCTGAATTTAATTCAGAATGAGAAAGGTCACCACGATTTCTATAAAAGAGAGGGAGAGTTGAGAGTTGGCACCCACTACTTCATTTCCTTCTCCTTGGTGGCATCTTTCTCTCTTCTTCCCTCTCCTCTGGGCGACTGCAAGGTTGGACCTTGGCAGCGTTTTTCCATCATTCTATTCCTCTTGGGGCATTCTCTATCAGAGGGTGGCGCAAGGTCTTGAGGGATTCTCACAGTGGTGTGGATCTTCTTCCCGAGGCTAACACCAAGCGTGGAAGAAGAGAACTCGAGTGTCGGCTGTTTGCGAGACTACAGAGGCCGAACACTTGGGCGCCTGTATCGCATCTCCTTGCATTGCTCTAAAGGTATCATCTCTTACTCACCATGTCGATTCTTTCACATGACTCGATCTTCTGGGTTTTTGCGACTGGCCTGTTTCGGAGATTGCTTCCACTGTGTATGTTTTAAAATTTAAAATCCCCGGGGTTTCCCAACAGTCCATGAACTTGCTCATCTGATTATAGTAAGTCAATTTCAAAAGTATAATCGGAGGCAAAAGCAAAGAAAAAAAATTATTGAGATAAAACCTACGGTTAGGAAACACATACATTAAGTTCAAGATCTTGGGCACCAAAATCAATGGATCTCTCAAACAATGCTCTGCAATCGCTAATCTACAAAGGGTCATGTTCCTACATATCACTAACCATAGATAAGAATGATGGAGATGTTCACCACAAAATAAAATTTGTCAAATAGAATGCATGAATCAACATATCCTGAGCAGATAAGATAACAAAGAGTTTAGTTTGGAGTTGGTTCTACTTTTAGCTTTTACTAGCTAGATAATTGCTGGTTGAAAGATAGCTAGCTAGGAAAGTACCCTGTTGTTTGGTTAATACAACTATTCTGCTAAGTAGAATAAACTGTTGTGCTATAATATTAAGCAAAAATAGGAAACAACACTAAATGTGATTTTACATAATGTAATTTTAATAACATAACAAGTTCATACTTTGATTCCACAGCAAGTTTATATTTTGATAACACAAGAAGTTCATAATATATCTGTACAACACTAAAGTTATCATAGCCTAGCCCAGTTTCCATACCCTTTAATTCTTTCTACAATTTCCAATCAGCTTTTAGTTAATCTCATTTATTTTTTTCATTATAGTTTATCATAATTCAATCCAGTCAGTTGATGAAAATTCTCGAGCACGAATTTCCATCCTTGGGCATTCAAATGTGTCCTTGGACATATATTTTTCTCTATCGCAATAATACAAATATCACAAAATATTATAATCATTTGCATATTCCATATTGCCTTATTTTTTGATGTAGGAGCCATGGATGCTTGAATTAGGAAGTATAAATAAATAATGAACATTAATAATTATAAAAGTAAAATTAATACTATTCTAATTCAATATTATGATCTATACATATGAAAATGAAATTTATATTCTTCTAGGCAAGAAGTTTGCACTAGAACAAAGCTAGGCATATTAATACGTATGAAACAAAATGTTAATCTTCAACCTTTATGCTGGAACAGTTGCAAAAGCTCATTCGTCGCCGAAGCTAGTTGCTAGAGTCTGGTCGTGGAGCTGAACTGCTCACCGGAGTCGCGAAGCTGGAGGTGGTTGCTGGAGCTTGAAGGCGACGAGGTCTTACTGGAGGTGGTTATTGGAGCTTGAAGGTGATGTAGTCTCATTGCATGTGGTTGATGGAGTTGGTCGCAGTCGAGGATCTGGTTGCCAGAGTCACTGAGCTAGAGGTGGTCGTGATCGCGGATCTGGTTGCCGGACATGCAGATCAGTCGTAGAGCTCTCGGAGTAGCAGATTTGTTCGTGGCTACTGCTCCTCGGCCGAGGTGACAAACTTGGCGGAAGCTAGTCATAGTTCGCTAGAGCTAGTCGATTGACGGCAGAAGTTCGGTGGATGGTTGACTAGAGCTGGTCGTAGTCACAGGTCGGGCGAGCAAGAAAGCTTGAAGGCGACAGAGAAAAATTAGTTGGTCACGAGCGAAAGCAGCTTTCAACTTTTGGGATAATTTAATTCTCCCCAACTTCCCAGAGGCAGCTGGAAATCACTACCTCCAATAATGAAAGCAGTCCCAAACAACGCTTTTTTATCTTGCTTCTGCTGCTCTCGCCCCAACAAAAATTGCTGGAAAGCAACCCCAAACTAGCCCAAAATGTATGTGGAACAAAAAAAAAAAAATAAGGCTTAAGATCGTAAATGGATTATATGACTTGAGACTCACTTGAATTTGATTTGTTTAACAACATATCACAAATACATTGTCCAAGCATGACTCGTTTACAAAAGGGTTAACTTGGCTATAAAAACATATATACATAATTCACATAAATATAAATAAACATATATCAATATAACATAAATTAAAATATAATAATATTATATTATTGTGCATATATATAATATAAAATAATATATAATATTATTAATAAGCTACTAAGGTTGAGTTTTATCTTTATTACTTATGTTGTCTATGCCAAAAATATATATGACTTATTTACCATTTACTCTATCTTTGATTTTGTTCATAAATTATATAATCCAAATATATTTATAAATAAAAATTTTCTATTTGTGTTATGTTGTCCAGTTTAATTTTTTTAGCTTAATCCCACATAGCGTGCGTGATGCAGAAGGAGCAACGCATATGCTATAAGAGGCCATGGAGGCCTGCCTTTCCTCCATACTTACCTGGACGGAGTCTTCGAGCGATCATGGAGGCTCGTGGCTTAGGTCTGTGACCTCTATTGCACTTGAGAGGGGCGCTGATCTACCGTCTCCCCAAGCGGGAGAATGGACGTCATAATTTGTGGTAGAGGGGTACGCGCTCGCGCGACCCCTTTCAACGCTAATCTTAAAATCTTTCTTTGCTAGGGTTGGATTCGAGATCCTTAGAGCTATTATGTTCTCCTATGTGATGCAGGTTAGATGGCTGATTCTTTTCTCCTTACATATGTTGTTTCTTTTTTATGTCTATTTTTTTTAATTCTTTGCTGGTCCTGTAATGACCATCTCGATCGTTCTCTTCTATCTAAAATGTTAATTTGCAAGGGTGTCTCTTCGTAGCGAAGAAGATAAAGCAGAGATCATGATTAATTTCTTTGTAAAAAAAAAGGTTTGGTTTAATCGCATGAGTTTTTTTCTCTGATTATATTTTTGTAATTGCTATTAAACAAGTGAAGATTTAGGCTGATCAGATTCAATTAACCTCTGAACTTGTATTCGTCAAATCCTTGTGCAGTTATATATCGGCCATGGATGTTGTTTATCCATTTTGTTCTGGCCACTACAAAGGCTCAATGTGTATTTTTGCGATGCATATTTTTCAGTACAATAATCTCAGACAGTTCCCCCTATGTTTAATGAAATGCCACAATGAGTCTTTCTTTATCCATGCAACATTATCCCTAACATTTATGTAAAGCCTTGATTTATCCAACTAATGTGAATCAGATAGTCTGTTATTTTTTATGGCACATGATAAAAAGGTTTCTAAGTTGCATCTTTTGCATAGAACTTGTACAAGCTTCAACGACAAATTCCTTTCTGATGTAGACTTATGATATTGTCTTAAAGAATGTGTTGATATCAACTTGCAAAGCTTGTTCATTGATATGTCTGCATCAAATATTCTCCTACCAACCATCGTACATTTTTTATTGCTATTTTTCATCGAAATATATGGCCTCTCCTCTTATCTTTCTCACTTCAATTATTATTTGTGTGTGTGAAATAGATAGCTCAAGTAAATTTTTGGAGGAATGTATACCTTATGATGAATGTACTCAATCCTATTTCGTTACAATTTTTGGTGGAATCACTTGTGCTTTTTTGAATCATGGAATAGCTCAAGTAATTTTTTTTTCTAGAAACAAACCATACTGATCTTCAATCAATTACATCACCAAAAAAGTGCTTCATCAGGTCATTCGGCCAGTTTACAAACCAAGCATTAACTAGAGAGTTTTTCCTAGCCGTTTATAAACAGCTAGCCAGTTAGCTACTTTATTGCATCATTCAATATGTTCAAATCTTCGCAGGAGGGGGCAACGAGCAATTCTTTGTAGGATGCAGGAGACACAAAACGCTAGAGAGCCACGGAGACACAGAATTGTTAGAGATGTTACGGCGGGGCTTTAGTCACAAGTTCACAATTGAGTTTAGAGACACATAATTTTGGGTATTTTTGGGGAACCAAAATTGCAATAGAAAAATTACTAACCCGGGTTACGCAAGCGACATGTAACGGGGTGGCTAACGAGGAAGTTTGCATTGAGATTTGCGTCCATCATTTTGTGAATCGAACGGCGATTAGGGTACCTAGCTTAGGCCATTTCTACGGACAATCTAGCTTCCAAAGCTTCCATAAAAATTCTACTTTTGTTAGCTTTAGATTTCTTTTACCAAATGAAAATTTGCACAAAAGCTGATTAAAAGCAGATTTTTAGTTGGGCCAAACGGGTCCTAAAGCTATGCTGTGAAAAGCTGTTGTTACACCTCATAAAATAAAACCGATATATAATCAATCTATGAATTACCAAAACTTGTATATTTCCTTGAAAGTTAGAAAACTAAAACTGTTGCTAATAACACCTCATGAACTTGCTTGTCTGATTACTGTTGGCCAATTTCAAAAGTACAATTGGAGGCAAAAAGCAAATAAAAAAATTGTTGCAATCAAACATGCTGCTAGGAAACGCATACATTAAGTTCAAGATCTTGGGCACCCAAATCAATGGATCTCTCAAACAATGCCCTGCAATCGCTAATCTACAAAGGGTCATGTTCCTACATATCACTAACCATAGATCTGAATGAGCGAGATGCTTAATACATAATAAAATTCTTCAATTAGCATGCATGAATCAACAGATCCAGAGGAGATGAGGTAACACAACAAGTCAAAGGATCAAGGCTGAAGATCTTGGATCAGTTCCACAATAAATCCCCAGCAAGAGTTAAAAATTTAGGATCTAGCTCTAGCACTAGATCTAGGCTCAGTTTTTCCTAGCTGTTTATAAATAGCTAGCCTGTTAGCTACTCTATTGCCTCATTCAATATGTTCAAATTCATATTTGATTCCTGCGCTCATAAATTTAATTAACTCTAGTAGCATCCCTATCTACAAGTGGATAAGGATATATTCTTGTGTTGAAGTTGATTGCCCTTACACTGTAAGAGTTAGATTTGGTGAATATCTTCTCTTTTCTTTCGCTGGTATGCATGTAGCTCATCGTATTTTTTTTAGAGGAAACTAAACAATTAATTACTGAAAAGAGTCTCCAGAGTCAGAGACCAAAATACAATGTAGCTTATCATATTTTAATCGCCAGTGTTTCAGTGTAAAGTACCCAGGGGTTCTTGTGGTATGCGGCCACAGCAATCGATGCTCTCATTTGTCGTCTCTTGATTTATTCCTGTGTAAGCTCCATCTGTATTCACTTTGAATTAAACTCAAAGATCAAGTTTGCTTTAATCTGATATCGTATTTGGAAATCCGATATCGTATTTGGAAAAATCAAGTTTAATTTAATAGGGGTCAACTCCTTGATCATGTCAAACGTCAACTAATTGACTTAGATATGCTCAGATCAATTTCAATCGTTTATTTCAAATTTCGCTCTGATTCATCATGATCGTTCATGTAAATTCGTAAGTTTGCTTTAATCCGAGTCTCAGATCGAAAATCTAATATTATATTTGGAAAATTCAAATTCAATATAGTATATGGATCGACATTTTGATCATATCAAAAGTCAACCGATTGACCTAGATATGCTCAGATCAATTTCAGCCATTGAATTCAAATCTAGATCTAAACCGTTCGATCAAATTTAATTAATCCTGCCCATTTGATCAAAGTAAAGATCTGAACCAGTCGATATTCTTGAATTAATCTGGATCGTTGCTTTTTATTCAAATCAGGGCCATCAGATATGATGCGGACGGATCTGATCTATTGGATTTGATGTGGACGAATATGAACCGTTGGATCTAATTTATTAAACCGGATTGATCTGAGCCATCCGATTAAGCTTGAAGTAATCTCGATCGTCGATGTTTTTTAATCTGGAGCGATGATTTGATGGACGAATCTGATCCATTGATTTAAATTTATTAAACCTGCTTGATATCAGCCATCCGATTTTGTTCAAAATAATCTGGAGCGTCGATTTGATGAAGATCTACACCATTGATTTCATGGGATGAATCTCAGCCGTTCTATTCTTTTCTCGTCCCGACGAAGGCAATGGCGTTCGAAGATTAGGGTTCGTCGCCGCCGGCCGCTCGCTGCTCCTCTGCCCAATCGGCTTCGGGTATAGCTTCTCTATGTTGAAGAGGACTTATGGCAGGAGTTTGATGCCTTCTGGTGGAGTATCGGCGACGAATCGAAGGCTTCGGTGGAAATAGGGTCACCAACACAAAATCATTTGGTTCCGACGATCTGATAATCAGTTGGATGGATCCTCTAGCCTGTAGATTTGCAGGCATGAGGAGAGCATTGTAGGCATGATTTGTGCAAGATTCAATGGTCGGATGCCGAGTTCTTGTGGTAAAGGCGTTAGTGGATGAATAGTGCTTTGGCATTGACGGCTTCGTATGCGGGCGTCTGTTTTCGACGCTTCAAGTGACGATCACAGAATTTTTTTTTCTCATCCAAAGAACACTTGCAATCTTGCACGGCTCTTGAAATCAGAATGTCAACATTGTTGAGGGGATATAATGATCTCAGAAGAATTTAAGAGATATAGAGATCCCAGGAAGATTTATAAGGGATATAAAGATCCCAAACTAATTTTTAGGGATATAAAAATCTCAAACAGATATATAAGGGATATAAGGATCCCAGATAGATTTTTAGGGATATAGAGATCCCAAACAAGCTCACTTGATGAGAATTCTTGTGAAGAGATTTTTTTGTGCAAAGTCTTCTCTTCTTTCTTCTTCTTCTTTTTTTTTTGTGTGCGCTCAGCCATTCTTATATAGGAGATGGGAGAAAAAATTTATTATTATTATTATTATTATTTTATTATTTATTATTTTTATTTAATTTTGTCTTTTATTATTTTTTTAATTTTGTTATTTATATTTTTTTCTATATGCGCTTGCTTCTTCCCCCTCTCTTTTTTCCTTCTTTTTTAACCGTAGACTTAGTTTTATTGTATTATTATTTTTTTATTTTTTTATTTTTGCGATTTTGGTTTTACTCATTCCCTACCCCTCTTCTTTCTTTTTTTTAAAAACCAAATTTTGCTTTTTTTATTTTTATTATTTATTTATTATTTTTATTTTTGTATTTTTTATTTTTTTATTGATTCTTGTCAAAAATGATTTTTACTTTATTAATTTTGATTTTTTTTTATTTTTTTAAAAATAATTAGTCCAACAAAGTGGCTTAGTGAGAGGATTAGATAAGTTGTCACCTAATCGCACATAAATTATAGTGATCACCCCATTAAGATTAATTCTCGTACATAGGCATGTCTTATACCTAAATGTCTAGACTTTCCATTATATATTTCACTATAAGCACGAGACATCATTGTTTGATTATCACAGTGCAAAGATATAGCTGCAATTGATTGTGGCCACAACTTAACATCTATCAATAAATTATGCAACCATTCAGCTTCTTTGCCTATAGCAACTAGAGCTATAAACTCAAATTCCATTGTTAAATAAGCAATGCAACTTTGGGCTTCTTAGAAGCCCAACTTATAGCCCCACCACCAAACACAAAAATCTAACCTAAGGTGACTTTACTTTCATTGTTATTTATTAATTAACTTGCATCGCTATATCCTTCCAGCATAGATGGAAAATCATTATACACAAGACTAAATCCTTGTGTTTTCTTTAGATATCCAAGCACTCTTTTAATAGCTTTCCAATGTTTTGTGCTAGATTTACTTGTGAACCTTGATAGTATGCACACAGCATAATCTATATCAGGTCTAGTACAATGTATAACATACATTAAGCCACCAATGGCATTAGCATAACTCAATTAATCAATAATTCTCCTATTATTGTCTAATAATTTCAAACTTGAATCAAAGGGGGTACATGCCTCCTTTATCCCAAGATACTTGAATCTCTCAAGCATCTTTTAAATATAGTGACATTAACATAAAAACTATCCATTACAATGTTTGTTTACTTTAATTCTTAAAATTGTATCTACCTCATTTAGATCTTTCAATTGAAATATCGAGCTTATAAATAATTTTGTTTATGTTATTCCTTTCTCACTATTATAAAAAATCAATATGTCGTCGACATATAGGAACAAAAACATACTATAATCATTTATTATTTTATAATAAATACACTTATCGGCATTATTATGCCTAAACTCATTTAAAAGGATTACTGTATCAAACTTTTTATATCATTTCTTGAGAGCTTGTTTTAAATATATAATGACTTAACTAATTTATAGATTTATGTTCATTTCCTAGAAGTACAAACCCTTCAGATTTTATTTTATAGATCTGCTTCTATCCAGATCCAGATCTCTGAAAAAAATTTTTTAAACCCAATTTAGTAAAAATTGAAATCTAGATCATGTCAAGAGCTATCTAATTTACTTAGATGCATGCAAATGAATATCAGCCATTGATTGAATTAGCACTATATTAAATCTGGATCGTTGGACCTTTAGATTAAATTTTGACTATTGATTTTGTGAGGGTAAATTCGAACTACTAATTTTGAAATGAATCTGGGCCGTCAAATTAAAATTGGGTTGATCTGAAGCATCGAATTGCAACTAGAAGATCTAGCCATTAGCTCGGAGTTGGAAGATCTAGACCATTAGATTCTAGCTGATCAAGTCAAATCATTGCCGTAGATCATTTGATGACTCGACCAAATTTGCAAAATTTTCTCGCTACGAGGCGGATTTCAAATCCATAAATATTTACCGCTTTTCTACCTCAATCAAAATTTAAGTCAATAACCTTTGACTCCATTGCAAGTATTATTTAAGTGAGCGTGCATCCAAGAAATTCTCACTCGATTGCAAGTATTTTGGAGAAGAGAAGCAAAAAGCCGACTATGGTAAAAAAATTATGCTATCCTCTTTGTATTAAACCTTTGACTCTCGACCAAAGAAAAACTTTCCTTTTTTCCTTCGGCCAAAAGTAGTTCAATGGCTCTCGCTAGTTTTTTTTTCCTGCATCTTAATGCAGATCTTGCTTCTCAATTTTCTTGCTTTTGTCAAAATACTGTCCTTTGCATAAGACCTTAATTTCGGTCCAAAATCTAGGATTTGCTGCTCACCAGATTTGCAAGCTTAATTTTGGTCCAAAATACCGTGCTTTGCATAATAGCTTTTGTCCCTATTATAATATCCATCTTCTGCACTTTCGTTCCAATTTTCATGTATTTCTTTCTACTTTATAGCGACTCACATTCATTTGTAGAATTAATTAATCTTGATTTTTTTTTGTATTTGTAGAATTAATTTGTAGGATTTATTATATGATTATGATTGATAACAAAGTTTTGGGACTAAGTCCTATCTTCATTAAACTATACAAGAAATTAATTATATCACTCATGAAATACATAATTAGAACGTTATTTGTTGTATGATCAAATTGATTTTTTGATAAATCTTAAAAATTAATTGGTTTTCATTTTTAAAGGTGAAATATTGAAATTTTATCTTTCTTTGTCTGAATCGTTTTGAACTAATTTATCTTAAGATTTAATTAATTTTCATTCTAAATTGTCTTATTTTGTTTGCTGGATAGTTAATTAGTTACAATTATTGTGATGTGTACATGATTAAGTATTCATTCCTGATCCGAATGTGTGAACTTTTTGACATAAGTTGGAGGGCACATCGAGATTGATTTTGGACGATGGAGATTAAATTTTGAATAATGATACGAGGAAAATTTGTGGTTGACTCCATTGTCAAGTCTTTGTTCAAGTTAAGCAAATAAATAATTGATAGAGATTTAAGTGTTTTTTTTCTAATTTTTCTTCATAGTTCCAATCAAAAATAGACTAATTAAAAATGATAGAGCAAAAAAAAAAAGATAGAAATGCTGAAAAGAATATTGGTTTTTCAATCAATGCATGTGTGATACAAGTGGCATGAAGAATCTAATAATACACAATATTATTAATTAATTAGAAAAGAGTGATGGATTTGATTACTTATGCACGCGTCCAATCAATTTGTGTCAAAACGCATACGATTAGACGATTAGAAAATAATTCAATCCAATCACTTTATTTTTTTTCATTATAGTTTATCATAATTTAATCCAGTCAATTGATAAAAATTCTCGAGCACGAATTCTCATCCTTGGGCATTAAAATGTGTTCTTGGATACATATTTTTCTCTATCGCAATCATACAAATATCACAAAGTATTATGATCGTTTGCATATTCCATATTGCCTTATTTTTTGATGTCGGAGCCATGGATGCTTGAATTAAGAAGTATGAATAAATAACAAACATTAATAATTATAAAAGTAAAATTAATATTATACTAATTCAATATTATAATCTAGGCATATGAAAATGAAATTTATATTCTTCTAGGCATGAAGTTTGTGCTAGAACAAAGCTAGGCATATTAATATGTATGAAACAAAATGTTAATCTTCTTCAACTTTTATGCTAGAATAGTTGCAAAAGCTCACTGGTCGCTGGAGCTGGTTGTCAGAGTCTGGTCGTGGAGCTGAACTGCTTGCTGGAGTCGTGGAGCTGAACTGCTCACCGGAGTCATGGAGCTAGAGGTGGTTGCTGGAGCTTGAAGGCGATGCGGTCTTGCTGGAGTTGGTTATTGGAGCTTGAAGGTGATGCAGTCTCGTTGCAGCTGGTTGATGGAGCTGGTCACGGTCACGGATCTGCTACTCCAAGATTGTATCGGAAAAGTAGCCCCAAACCAGCCCTAAATATGTTTGCGGAGCAAAAGATCAAGACTTAAGATCGTAAATGGATTATATGACTTGAGACTCACTTGAATTTGATTTGTTTAACAACATATCAAAAATGCATAGGCTGCGTTTGACGTAGCTGAAACTTTTAGCTTTTGCTGGTTGAAAAAATGCTGGTTGAAAAGTAGCTAGTTGGAAAAGTTAAAAGGTGTTTAGCTAAATTGTTATGTTGGTCATTTTTTTAAAAAAAAATTAAAAAAAAATAAATTTAATATTTTTATTAAAATAATAATTTTGTTATCATAAAGATATACGAATATAGGTGTGGACATGAGATGCAAAAAGAAAATAGTTAGAAAGTAGCCAAAAGTAGCTCCCTCCCAACTTACCAAACACTCCATCTTTTCAAAAGCAGCTGCTTTTGCTGATGTTTTGATCAGCAAAAGCAGCTGATCAGTTATGCCAAACAGGGTCATAGTCCAAGCATGATTCGTTAATAAAAGGATCAACTTGGCTGCAAAAACATATATACATAATTTACATAAATATAAATAAACTTATATCAATATAACATAAATTAAAATATAATAATATTATATTATTGTGCATATATATAATATAAAATAATATATATTATTATTAATAAGCTACTAAGGTTGAGTTTTATCTTTATTACTTATGTTGTCAATGCCAAAATATATATGAGTTATTTACCATTTACTCTGTCTTTGATTTTATTCATAAATTATATAATCCAAATATATTTATAAATAAAAATTTCTAGCTTAATCCCACATAGCGTGCGTGATGCAGAAGCAGCAACGCATATGCTATAAGAGACCATGGAGGCCTGCCTTCCAACCATACTTACCTGGACGGAGTCTTCGAGCGATCATGGAGGCTCGTGGCTTAGGTCTGTGACCTCTATTGCACTTGAGAGGGGTGCTGATCTACCATCTCCCCAAGCGGGAGAATGGACGTCATAATTTGTGGTAGTGGGGTACGCGCTCGCGCGATCCCTTTCAACACTAATCTTGAAATCTTTCTTTGCTAGGGTTGGATTCGAGATCTTTAGAGCTGTAATGTTCTCCTATGTGATGCAGGTTAGATGGCTGATTCTTTTCTCCTTACATATGCTGTTTCTTTTTTTATTTCTATTTATTTAATTCTTTGCTGGTCCTGCAATGACCATCTCGATTGATCATGATTAATTTCTTTGTAAAGAAAAGGTTTGGTTTAATCGCATGAGTTTTTATTCTCTGATTATACTTTTGAAATTGTCTCTGTAATTGCTATTAAACAAGTGAAGATTTAGGCTGATCAGATTCAATTAACATCTGAACTTGTATTTGTCACATACTTGTGCAGCTATATATCGGCCATTGGTGTTGTTTATGCATTTTGCTCTAGACAATACTAATGCTCAATATGTATTCTTGCGATGCATATTTTCTAGTACAAAAATCCCAGACTTTCCCCCTACGTTTGTTGAAATGCCACAATGAATCTTTTTTTATCTATGCAACTTTACCCCCCGACATCTGTGAGAAGCCTTGATTTATCCAACTAATGCGAATCAGATAGTCTGTTATTTTTTATGGCACATGATACGAAGGTTTCTGAGTTGCATCTTTTGCATAGAACTTGTACAAGCTTCAACGACAAATTCCTTTCTGATGTAGACTTATGATATAGTCTTAAAGAATGTGTTGATATCAACTTGCAAAGCTTGTTCATTGATCATCAGTCATTTGCGTCAAGTATTCTCCTACAACCATCGTTGATAACTATAAATTTTTTATTGCTATTTTTCATCGAAATATATGGCCTCTCCTCTTATCTTTCTCACTTTTGTGTGTGTGAAATAGATAGCTCAAATAAATTTTTGGAGGAATGTATACCTTATGATGTATGTACTCAATCCTATTTCGTTACAATTTTAGGAGGAATCACTTGTGCTTTTTTGAATCATGGAATAGCTCAAGTATTTTTTTTTTTTCCAGAAACAATCCATATTGATCTTCATATCAATTACATCACCAAAAAACAGCTTCATCAGCTCATTCGGCCAGTTTACATTCCAAGCATTAGCCAGAGAGTTTTTCCTTGCTGTTTATAAACAGCTAGCCAGTTAGCTACTCTATTGCCTCATTCAATATGTTCAAATTCATATCTGATTCCTGCGCTCATAAATTTAATTAACTCTAGTAGCATGGCTATCTACAAATGGATAAGGATATTTACTTGTGATGAAGTTGATTGCCCTTACATTATCAGAGTTAGATTTAGTGAGTATCTTCTCTTTTCTTTCTTGGCTGGTATACATGTAGCGCATCGTATTTTTAATCGCCAGCGTTTCAGTGTAAAGTACGAAGGGGTTATTGTGGTATGCGGCCACAACAATCAATGCTTCTCATTTGTCTTCACTAATTATGTGATCTATTCCTGTGTAAGCTCCATCTGTGTTCACTTTGAATTAATCTCAGTAAGTTATGGGAGTCATCAAACAATGAATGAATTAATGTTTCAAAAACAATCATATTCTCTCTGAGGGAGAGAACAATGTGTTCTACTGCAAATAATTGCTTGTCATTGTAAGATGATCAGGTATGTGCTTCTACAGATGTTAAATTATAGTGCTGGTGGATCAGGGATGTATAGTTTGCTTCACAAGATGTTGATAGCAATTATATTTATCTTTATCGGAAAAAGAATGGTATTCTATAAATGATCTAAGTTTGAAGGCTAGCTAATGCAATCATTTCTCTTCCTTCAAAGGGAACTGCTCTCACTAGTGTAACTTTTATGCAATGAAGAATTATTAGGAAGAGGGAGATAGTATTAATTTTTTTCCCATTATATAAATCATGTGAAGTCAATATTTGGCAACACCAAAAGCAAAAAGTCAATATTTACAAAATAACTTAAAAATTTTGACAACATAGTATAATATAATTTTGACAGGTAACAATGAAGCCAAACAAGCCATAACTTAAAATTTTAGTTGGTTCTATTTGAAAATTTTGAGAAAAAAATAGTATGTTTTTTTTTTCTTAATACCAAAATTTTGAGTTACTCATCTCTTTGGGTCTCAGGATCTTAAATCCTCATTATGTGTTTTGAGCTGCTGTTATATCTTAAAAAATAAATAAATAAGTTACTTAAATTAATATTTTGTATTTTACTGTGTGGGGACCCATTTATAAAGCTTTAGAATCTCTCTTTGTGTAGGCATCATGGCTCAAATATTTGGATTAGGGCTTAACTATTTGGATTCTTCATGGTCAAAGAATCAAATTGGCTTTGTGTTCTACCTTGGAGGTTGAATTTAACCCAGGCCATACAGTCCTAAAAGAAGGCCCAATCATCATAAATCTAAGTTCATCCATTTATTGTGTAAACTATTAGGTTAAGCTCACACTTAAGGAAGCCCACCACCTTTGAGCTTAGATTCACGAGTCCTGTGGTCATCCACTTTTAAGTTGCATCTTAATGACAACTTTGACCTAGGGTGTACTCATGATATTAAGGTCCCTCACTAAAAGCTTTAAGTCAAGCTAGATCTTGAATGTTTTAATGTTATCTTGTAAGAATTCAAGCCCCAATCAAAACCATCTCATAAGCCTTTTGGTTGTGCTCTAAGAGACATCTCTAGCCTAGTTCTTACTCATGAGCCTAATGGCATCCTCTAAGATATCTTAAGCTAAGTTAGACATCATAAACCTTAAGGCAATCTTGCAAATCATTAGGATGACTCAGAGCTATCTCATAAGCCCTTAGGATAAGTTTATGTTCTCTAAAGTAATTAATTGAAGCCCTTTAAGTTAAGCCCAACTCATAATCCTTGAGGCCAATCACCTTAGAAACACTTCTATGTATGAGCCCTAGGAACACAAGGTTAAAGCTTAAGTAGTCTTCTTGATGTGCATTCTAGTCTTCATTGATTGCTTAGCATGTGCAAAACCCCATATTTAAGAATTTTGGCCTTATAATTCCTATGAGTAAGGTCAACCTCTCTACCTAAGTATGATATGCAGTCCATCATTTTCAATAGTACCCCACACAAGGGAAAAAAATTACAAGACTTCACTCAATTACAATACAAACTCAAGGCATGAGCGAGATAGGTTGCATATAGGGCTCACCTTAAGACATCATAAGAGAATCATAAAAACCAATTGGTTTCCACATAGGGGCCACAAATTAAACCAAAAATTAACACCATTAGAAAAGAAATCTAAAACCTCTATTCCATATATCTTAGTAGAAAAAAATATCTCTTTATCTATTGCGCTTAGTTAAGGCAAAGAACCAAATATCTTAGCATTCTAGATATTTATTGGAGTAAAATAAACCCATTTATATTAATTCTCCCTCACGCACAAATTTGCACACTAAGTTTTTATATTATGTTTTTTTTATAAAAGTAATAAAAGTAGGGTCTGCCTTAAGGCTTATTATCAATGACTAAAATCCTAACTAGCACTCTCTATTATATATATATATATATATATATATATATATATATATATATATATATTTATAATGCCTATGTCCTTTCATTAAAATTTATTTTAAAACTAATTTTAATTAATTAATAAGGTAGGATTAATAGATGCCTATTTCAAATAAATTTTACTATAAATATAGTGCTCTAGTCTCTTTGTTTTTTTGGAAAAAACTTATAGAGAGTCTCCCTAAAAGATTTTAGGGAGAGGACCCTGAAGTTATTGGATGAGAGGGATAATAGTCACTCCTTACTTTTTATGGATCAAATTCTACAAAACCTCTATTTAATTTTTTTTAAAAAAAGAATTAGATACACAATATCTTATCCTAGGGATGACAGCAGGTGGAGTATTCATTATTTTACCCTACACTTGAAAATGAATAATCAATCATTCTACCCATACCCAATTATATACTCAATTTTTTTTCTAAAACTTCTATTCGAATTTAGTCCTAATAAAATTTCCAGTATTTGTTAACTATCCAAACTTTATAAATATTTGACTTAAATAATTAATCCTATTAAATTATATATTATATACCAATTACCTCAATAAAATTTCACATAAAAAATTAGGTTATTAGATTATAAATATAAATTATTTTTTTATAAAATATTATTATTATATTATTATGAACAATATCAATAATTTAGCTTTATGCTTTCGGTTGCTGTTGCGAAATCCATACCGGAAGATAGAATACTGTAGTTTCCTCATCTAGGATTTGATGAAGCTGGTTGCGACATCCGGTTTTGGTTATGTTCTGTTGGATGAAATCCAATGTCGAAAGGATGAAAAAGTGGATTCCATCCAACAGAACATAGCCGAAGAGAATACTCTAGTTTCTCATATGGGATTCGATGTAACCAGCCAGCCAGCAAGCTCAAAATTAGTATTGCGAGAATTATACAATCTACGAGCTTAACTTGTTAAGCTTAGTCCCACATTGCATGTGTGACGCCAAGGGAGAACGCCAGATGCTATAAGACAATGTTGAGGCGTACCATGCCTCCATACTTACCTGGACGGAGTCTAAGAGTGATCATCAAGACTCTTGGCTTAGATCAGCGGCCTCCATTGCACCTTGGAGGAGCGTTGGTCTACCATCTCCCCGAGTGGGAGAGTGGACGTCGTAATTTGTGGTAGTGGGGTACGCGCTCGCGCGACCCTGTCCAATTCTAACCTCGAAATATATATTTTTTTTTGAAAGGGATTTAATTTGGATTGGGCTCGAGATCTTCAGATTTGACTGTTCCTTCGAGCAGCAGGTTAGATGGTTGATTCTCTTAGTTTTGATTCATTTATTGATTCTGTTTGTTTGATCCTTTGCTATATTCTTATCTTGGATCATTCTTGCTCTAGTATCAGTTGATAGTGATTCGTAGGTGCATTAGTTGTTTGTGAAGGAGATGCACATAGAGTTGGAGATGCTTAAATGTGAACGTAAGAAAAGGAAACGAATGCAGGCGAGTTAATTGTCTGGGTTTATTGATTAGAGGGCCTAGATCTGGAATTTAATGTTTTTTGTTTCCTGAAAAGCCAGTTTGTTTTACGGCTCACAGATCTTTTTTTATTCTCCTATTATACTTTCAAAATTGTCCCACTGTAATTGCTACAAAATATTTGGTAAAAGCATGTGGAGACTGAGATTGGTTGATTAGACTCGCTTAGCATCTTAGCTAGTTAAAATCTTAGTGTTGATTGATTAGCTAGCGCGCTTGAATACGGAGGTTCTGATTTGGTTATGCAAGATGTTCAATAGTAATTGTTTTATTTTTGTTGGGCAATAAAATGGTTTTCTGCTTTCATTCAAAGATATCATGCATAATGAATATCCTTGCACACATGTGGATGTATTGCAATTGTCTTATCGGGTGCATGCTAATTAAGTTCTTTCACATGCCTTGATTGATTGCATTGCATACAAAGAGAGCTTAGCTTCGCAAGTCTAAATGGGAAAAACACGCTAAAATTTAATTGAAAATGGATCCTATCAACATAGCATCCTCTCTTAAAATGTTGTGGGTTCTATTTCTAGTCATATTAACTTTTAGGTTATGAATGTTTTGAATTAGATATTGACACCATTCTTTATAGAACTCGGTGAAGTAAGTTATTCTACATGTGAAGTTATACAAGATAAGCCATCAACGTGCTATTTGAAGTGAAGATAAATATCATACGGGTGAAACAAAGGCATATGATGCACATAATTCTAGTGTTAATATATTTTTTACATATCAAATTTTAAGTTTGTAATATTTCTTTGTCGTATCAACTATCAAGTCAATAGATATAATGACTCAAAGAAAGGTAAGTGTATATATATATAACAAAGTTAGAGAGACTTCTCGAGCGATAGACATTATTGGAGATAGACATTATTGCTCTTAGAAATATGACAAAATCACTCAAGCCTTAATCTGCATTCGCTCATCTCCTTGTAATCTTTCTTATGTATTCATTAATGTTAGGATGTTCAATAGCTAATTAGCACTATTTCCTTTGTTCTTAGTAATTGAAAAAAAAAAAAAAAACACTGACATCTTGTGGGTAAAATCATTTTGTTTTTGGACAACAAAATAATGAAATCTTGCAAAATTACAAAGAGGGCTGCTCTCACTTTGTGTTGTTTTTATGCAATAAAGAATTATGTGGAAGAGGAACATATTATTTCCATTATCTGAATTATGTTGAGGCCGCTAATATTAACTTTTTTTAATATCATATATTTGCGTGGTTTTTTCTTTGGAATAACATAGTTTATGATTATTGCATATTTGCATAGAGGAAAAACATGTTCTGCTTTTGCTTATAAAAAAAAGTCTAAGATAAAGAAAGATTTTTAAGGACCCATTATTTTCTCATGTTTAAGAAACGCTGTCATTTGGTCACAAATCTTTTTTCACAATGATTTTTTTTCACAAAAATTGGAAGTGCGCCTAGCTGGTTTCAAGCGTTCCCTCATGTTCAAGACATTGAATTGGCTTATGTGAATTGAAAAAATTTCCTAAGCAACCCCAGGATTCCTGAGCACAGCTCCTTACGATTCGTTTCTCGAATCTTAAAGCATATCAGATCGCGCGAATCTCAATGCCTACCCGCTCCCGTTAACGTCCCGGTACCCGGCTCTACAGCTAACCCTGGTTACTTTTCCGAATGCATTAAACCCCGCCCCCGCGCTCTCTCTCTCTCCCACGCCACTGTCGATGTGATTTGATCTCTCTCTCGCCCCTACTCGTGAAAGAACCTGCGAAAATTTTTCCCGCCGACGCTGATCTCTTGTCCGACGCCTGAACCCTAGCATCTGCTTCTTTCATCTATTTCTTTCATCTACAATTTTCCTTCGGCATTCTTCTCCGTTGCATCATAGCAGGTTGTTGATGACTTATGTGCAGCTCTTCGTTAGTCGATTACAGAAAGTTAACCACGTCCCCTTCCCATTTTGCAGTTGAAGAAAGAGGGTGTAGTCTATTAAGAAGATCTTCTAAGTTCATATCAAAGAAATTACATAGTGGTATGGTATGGCCTAACTCATATACTGTGTAATATTTTTATCATGGACAAGGTATCCATCATCGTGGACACTCTGTCCATCATCATGGATACCTAGAATTTAATTCTAATTTTGATGAAATTAGGGTGCAGGCCTGGTCTCTACATCATGGACAGGGTGTCCATCATCATGGACACCTACAATGTAACCCTAATTCATGATGAAATTAGGGTTCAGCCTTGATTTCCACATCGTGGACACCCTGTCCATCATCGTGGACACCTGCAATGTAACCCTAATTTCATTCTAGTGAAATTAGGGTTTAACCTCAGTATCCACATCATGGACACCATGTCCATCATCGTGGATACAAGTACCTTAACCCTTTTCTAATGAAAATAGGGCTGAATTTAGATAGTGCATATTTGGGCGTGGCTTTAAATATCCTTATATTTGTCAATCCGTTATTGAAAATAGACTAGTACTTTTGACATCATGGATAAAACAAAAATCGGGCAAACATGCAATGAAGATATTGAGTGGGCATTCAGTGAAGAGCTTGAGCTTGAGCATGAGCTTGAACTTGAACTGGAAAATGATCCCCTAAATGTTAATATGGAAGAGGAATTAGAGGAAATTAATCATTGTTCAGCTTTACAAGAGGAAGACGACCTTGGTGCATCAGATATTAATAAAGTGCAACCTTCCTGCTCATCTGCAATTCCCGTGGTTAGTATGATCTTTAGTAGTGAGGATGACACCTACAAATTTTATAATGACTATGCTAAAAGGGTAGGTTTTAGTATAAAGAAGTTTCAGGTTGATAGGAGAAAAGATGGTAATTTGAAAATGAAAAGGTTTACCTGTAGTAAGCAAGGAGTCAAAAATATACATAAAGGACATATCACAAAAAAACCACAAGCGGAGACAAGAACAAACTGCATGGCCCGGGTGGAGTTTAAGATAGACCTACACCAAGTTTGGACATTAAGTAGAGTTGAGTTAAACCATAATCATCCAATGACAAGTCCAAATAAGGTGCACATGTTGAGATCTCACAGGAAAATTTTACCATTTCAACGAGCTCTAATTGACACAATGACATATGTCGGGATGAAAGCTCATAATATCATTGATTTTTTCCGGTCAGGGATAAGCAATAATGAAGTAGGTTTCATAAGAGAAGATAGCGTTAACTATATCCAGAAACGTAGAAGAAAATTATTGGATGGTAAAGAAGCTCGAGGTATTATGAACTTCCTGCAGGACAAGCGAGCTGTTGATCCATCCTTTTTCTATGCGATAGAAATTCAGGAAACCGGAGAAATAACAAATTTCTTTTGGGCAGATGATAAAGCTATTACAGACTATGCCTATTTTAGGGATGTTATTTGTTTTGATACCACATTCCAAACCAACGAGTATGACATGCCCTTTGCTCCTATTGTTGGGGTGAATCACCACAAGCAGACTATTATTTTTGGGGCTGCCCTATTGTATGATGAGTCAGCAGAATCATTTACTTGGTTATTCTCAACATTTTTACAAGCAATGTCTGGGAAACAGCTTGTAACTATTTTTACTGATTAGTCTGTAGCTATTGCCAAAGCCATACAAATTGTTTTGCCAAGTAGCACACATCGACTCTGTGTGTGGCATATTTTTCAGAATGCCGCCACACATCTATCCCAAATCCTTCATAATTTCCCACAATTTGCCCGTGATTTCAGACATTGTATTTATAAGCGGTGCAGTGTGGAAACTTTTGAAATGTTATGGCAGGACCAATTGAATAAGTATAATTTGCATGACCATGCTTGGATGGTAAACTTCTACAAATTGCGTTCTAAATGGGCTGCTTGTTACCGAACAGAGACTTTCTGTGCAGATATGACGACAATACAAAGAAATGAGAGCATGAACTGTCACTTTAAACAGTTTTTTAAGAGAAAATTATCTTTGTTTGATTTTTTGGAACAATATGATAAAACCACCAGCTTCTTCCGTGAGAAAGAGACAAAGGCAGATTTTAAGTCTAGGAATTCTACTCCAGCTGAACAAGCCTCTCATTTTCGTATGCTGAAACATGCAAGTAGACAATACACGACGACCATGTACAAAGAGTTTGAGAAAGAGTTTCTGGCACAATTAGATTGTTGTATTGTGTTGAAAAGTGCTGATGAGATAAAGATGAATTACAACATAAGTCCAGCTGGAGGCAGAGATGAAGTGGTCACATACAATCCATCAACTGGAGTTGTTACTTGCACATGCAAGAAGTTTGAATGCTGTGGAATCCTATGTATGCATTACTTGAAAGTGTTTGCGGCTCAGAATGTGATGCATGTTCCGGAAGAGTATTTATTGCAGAGGTGGACCAAATATGCACGGGACAGATATGGTTCAACTATTTGTCATTCCAATTTAGTTGCAGATGGACACCAAAGCTTGATCTCCATATACACTCGCATATGTCAGAAGGCTTCTAGCATTGGAAATAGGAGTTTATTATCCAGAAAAGGACTTGAAAAGATAGAACAGGTGTTGAATTGACTGACGTTAGAAGTTGATGAGATATTGCAGAATGAAGAGATAGTTGAAGGGGACAAAGATGATAGCAACCATATATCCCCCACATAAAATATTACTATAAAAAATCCTGTGTCTAAGAAAGGGCCAAAAGAGAAGAGAAAGAAGAGTGTGCTGGAAAGAAGGGTAAAAAGGAAAAAAATACAACTCCTACTACTACATTTGTTGAGTCTGTGTCCATGCCAACACAGGTGAAATCAAATAGCTTGTTTGATTTTGTCTATCATACTCTCATTGGCTATTTTCACTTATCTTTGTAGAATTTTGCTTGTAGGACTCTCAAGTAATGTTCAGGATCCCTTCGCAGCCAGCCTCTGGTTCCCACCCTGATATGTCGTACACTACTATGATGATGGACAATACTACATATTTTTATGTTAGTGTTAACTTATCTTCGTGTTCTATTGTAATAATTTGGTTACAAATACTAATTTATTTGTATGATGCAGTGCTCAGATGCATTTTCACACGTCCAGGATCAGGAGGACAATTTGAATGATGCAAGAAAGGTGTATATATGACTAAATAATTTGTAATGTATATGTGTCCCAACTGTCCCAACTGTGCATAGTGGTAATTGCAACGAATAGTTGTATGTAAAAAATGATATGTATTTGTATGTAACTTACATATATGATATTTTTAATTTGAATGGATTTTCATTGATGGTAATGAATATAGTGGATAAGGCTGTAACATCGTGGATTGTAATGAATATAGTGGATTTTGTGAACATTGTGGATTTTTGGGTAACATCGTGGATTGTTTGGAATATCGTGGATTATTGTGAACATCGTGGATTTTTGGGGAACATCGTGGATTTTTGGGTAACATCGTGGATTATTTGGAACATTGTGGATTATTGTGAACATCGTGGATTTTTCAGAAACATCATGGATTTTTGGATAACATCGTGGATTGTTTGGAATATCGTGGATTATTGTGAACATCGTGGATTTTTCATAAAATTATGGATTTTTGGCTTACATCATGGATTTTTAGGAATATCGTGGATTATTGTGAACATCGTGGATTATTGTGAACATCGGGATTTTTCTGAAACATCGTGGATTTTTGGGGAACAACGTGGATTTTTGGGTAACATCATGGATTTTTAGGAATATCGTGGATTTTTGATGAACATCGTGGATTTTTCTGAAACATCGTGGATTTTTGGGTAACTTCGTAGATTCTTAGGAATATTGTGGATTATTGTGAACATCGTGGATTTTTCTGAAACATCGTGGATTTTTGGGGAACATCGTGGATTTTTCTAAAATAAAGTGGATATTTCATAAACATTCTATAACAATGTCTTTACACCTGTAATAACGTGAAAAAAATTGCAAACATGTTATGGAATGGACATAATACAATCCAACCAGCAGACATTTAACATTGATACCATATTCAAATTGTACAGCTTCTTATTCAATATGTGCATACAATAATTATTGTACCCAGTCAGCAATTAAACCGCCCTTAAATAGTTATAGGCTTACTATAGCCCGAATTTTTGGCATGTCAGACTGGGAATGATCAAAGGGACGATCATAAATTAAAGATTATATACACTTTAATACAAATAATGCACAATCAGGGTGGTCTGGATCCTGGATCGGGCACGCTTGTTGCCATTCTACTCCCCAACGCCGCATATCCAGCTTCCCATTTGTCTCCTCGGCATAATGATCCCCTAAAAAGACTGATTGAAAAGGGAATAAAATTGTTTTCAAGAGCATCAATGTATCTAATACTAAGTTAAAAATCAAAATTGATATATACATATTTACTAATTATTTGTTTGTCAGAATGGGTGGTGCCTAATGAATTGAACACTAGCATCTTTTTCTGCATGAAATCAAAATAAATTAGGTACCAGTGATTGTTGTTAATTACGGGGTAGAATAATCGCTTCAAGTATCTCATTCGGCTTCCTGGCAAATCCTCTAGTTGGCTTGCAGCTGCGGCCTACATTTTCTTTGCCTTATAATAGCAGCACAATGGGGAAATATAACCAAATCCACGAATCTTTTGCTTCTTTCTAGTTTTGTATGTAATTGACTGTGCTATCAGAAGTGATGCATATGCATCCATAACCTACACAAAATAGAAGAATTAGCTAACTTGCTTGTGATACTTACAAAATGATGCAAGAATGAAATGATACCTACCGAATCGCTCACTAGTTCATTGAACAACACCGGGCAAATTAAAGATTTGTGTATTTTCCATGGATACCTCTCATTAAAAAGTTGTAAGTCCCATGACAAGAAGGTTTCAATTTCTTCTTTCATTGCCGGTGTTAATATGTCACGTCCAACATAATCTTTCCTATCTTTGTACTGCAGACACAAAACTCATATGTCAACATAACTTACCACCTAAAATAACAAATATAAATGTGGTTAATCTTGAGATTTACCTTATCAGCATAAATAGGATCAGGTGCATTCTCGTCCACAACCACTAGCGCAACTACTTTGGCCTTTTTCTTTCCTTCTGTATATGGACTTGATAATGCTCTTGACCGTTTCCTGGGTCTCTTCCCTTTTAGTTGGCTCGATTGCACTTGCCCAGCAGAAGCAATTTGTGGCCCTGATGTAGTGGGAACGTCGCCCCAGCTGCTTGAATCCTCTTCCCAATTAGCTGATTCATCATCCTCCTCCTCTAGCCCCTCCTCACCATATTTCCCCCTAATTTCAGCTTATTGTTCTCTTCGACTAATTTCATAATTCTTTTATTCAATTCTTCATGTTGGATTATTGCAGCCTCTTTATCACTACTGATTTCTTCCAGTAGTTGGTTTATTCGTGATTCATGGTCAGCTTTCATCAGCTGACTGGCTAGGTCTGATGACTCCTTCAGACCCTTATTCTCGGCCGAAAGACTCTGCAGCTTTGTAGCAAACTCATAACTCTGCAATTCTCCAACCTCTTTCAGATTTTTATTCTCGGCAATTTGAAATGCAATGCATGCTTCCGACTTTTTCACCTAACAATGTCACATATCAACTTATCACACATTCTATTATTGTTACAAACAAAGTTATTAAATAGACAAACTCACCAACTCTTTCAGGTCATGGTTTTCCTAAAGCAGCTCATACACGCGAGCCTTCAGGGTATTAATCTTCTGAATAAGCTCCTCTATATGTGTATCAGGATTATTTACCTACCAAAATATATGTCATTCAGACCCTTCAACATATAAGACAATCAGGTTACCAAAATACTACTATAACATGACAAATGGAGGACTAACATTTACATGCGAATGCAATTCTTCATTTAGTGATGCATTCTCTTTAAAAAGCTCAGCAATTCTGCCTTCCATCTTATTTATCTAACAAACAAGTCCATTAAGCACTGTTAGTTGCATACATTACCATAAGAGCCTAAGTAGAAAATTAACAAATATAACTTACTATGTCTCTATAGAATGGCGTGGTTGCTTCCAGCTCCTCAGCATCCAGGATCGGGCACTCTTCAGCATTCTGTTCAGCATGCTGTTTTGCCTCTTCAGCACCCTGTTCAACATGTTGTTCTGCCTCTTCAGCATGCTGTTCAGCGTGCTGTTCTACCTCTTCAGCATGAGATGGTGCTAAATGACAAAACACCATCTCATGTGCATCGGGAACCAGGTCAAAAATGATCTGCGCATATTAACATCATGATTGAATAACCAACCAAGTAACAAACAATTATCTAATACAAGTAGCAAACATACTGTGTCAACTATCATTTGCTAAATAAGTTTATGATAAGTCAGTCTTCGGCCCATTTTCACTTTGGACCATCTGAGTAGGCGAGGGTATATACCCTCAAATCCATCTTCCCTAAACTCATTGTACAACGTACAATGCTCATACAACCAAACCTGCAAGGGGAACATTATGTTAAATGTAATTACAAATATCAGATTACCTTAAATAAATAAGATGTTCAATTGAAGAAAAATTACACAGAGCACAATGGCACATCCAGCGAATCCACTGGGTTTTGCCTTCTTTGTATACCTTGTCAAATTATCGGTCATATAACGATATATTGCTTTAGCCCAATCATACTGGCGACCTTGGATAGGTCTTCCACAACATCTACTAAAAACCCATCTAAGCTATAAGTTATCCTACTAAATAAAAATGTGCAGCATATATACAGCAGTGCCAGAACCCTAGCTCTATCTTCAAGATAACCTTTATTGAGTTTGTCCTCCTCCTCAAAGACCATCTTTAGCTTACTTTCCAACAGCAAACATGTTATTCTCTTCCCTTTAAATTCCTCATTGTAGAAGGGCGACTCACTTGATTCATCAAAGTCTACCAATTCCCCTCTTCTTGGCAGTCCTAGGATGACTGCAACATCCTTTACTGTGAATTCCACAAAATTATCATTCATAGTAAATCTCTTCCTTTCCTTATCCCAGTTGGATATCAAATATTCTACTGCAACAGAATCCATCTGAACTGCTAGCCCTTGAACCAAATGGCCAAAGGGGGTTGTAGCCAGTTATTCCTTAATCCTTGGCCATTGTGGTAATCCATGTAAAAATGTATTCATTCGGTGCATTGAGCACCTACTCATGCGCGGTCGAGGTACTTCCTTCTTCTTTGGGGACTTAGCTCGCCTTCTAACACATGTCTTGTAGCTAACCCTACTCCTACTTGTGTCAGCACGTGTGTCAGATCTTGTGCTACCACTACCAACACTTGAACTACCATTGGAACTCTCACTTTCGGATCTCATATTGCTGAAAATATTTAGAAACTATGAAAAACAAACTGTATTAGGTTATGCATTGTGTAGAAACAGGGTTACATTGGTGGTGTCCATGATGATGGACACCGTGTCCACGATGTGGATACCAAGGATGAACCCTAAATTCTACTGAATTAGGGTTACATTGGTGGTGTCCACGATGATGGACACTGTGTCCATAATGTGGATACTAAGGATGAACCCTAAATTCTACTGAATTAGGGTTACATTGGTGGTGTCCATGATGATGGACACCGTATCCATGATGATGGACACCGTGTCCATGATGTGGATACCAAGGATGAACCCTAAATTCTAATGAATTAGGGTTACATTGGTGGTGTCCATGATGATGGACACCGTGTCCATGATGTGGATACCAAGGATGAACCCTAAATTCTACTGAATTAGGGTTACATTGGTGGTGTCCACGATGATGGACACCGTGTCCACGATGTGTATCCATGCTAGTTTATTTTAAATCCACGATAATTTGAATTTGCATCCACGATAAAAGTAAATAACTTTACTTACCAAGAAATTTGCAGAGGATGTTATGAACTAGGCCTGACTGCCTGAGTGACCTTGTGCTTCTCAGCTTACTGCTGTTTACTTGCGCAAGACCTAGTCAAAGCGTAAAATGCATCAATCATTAATATCTAAAACCATTAAGCAGTAAATACCAAATGTAAAAGAAATATTAAATATAAAATACATCTCACCTGAATCGACGGGACAGACGGAGCAGTTTAGGGTTACGATTGGATGGGGGAGACGACAGCGAAACCCTAAAGAGGGAGAAGGAGAGGATGGAGGACAGATTCTAGCTTGGGTTAGGGGTTCAGACGAGAACAAGGATTTCGCCGGGATGGAGAAGGTGCGATCCAGGGAAGTGTGCCCTTGTGGTATCTACGCACAATAGAGAATGCTAGGGTTCAGGGCGTCGGGCGAGAGGTCGGCTAGGGTTTAGTAGTCGGGCGAGAGGTCGGCTAGGGTTCAAGCGTTGGGCGAGAGGTCGGCTAGGGTTCAGTAGTCGGGTGAGAGGGTGAGAGGTTGGCTAGGGTTCTCGGCATCGGCGAGAAATTTTGGGAAATTTTTTGTAGGTTCAGGGTCGGGCGAGATTTTGGCTAGAGTTATTGGCGTCGGTGGGAAATTTTGGGAAATTTTGTCGCAGGTTTAGGGTCGACGGTGGCGTGGGAGAGAGAGAGCGCGCACGGGTGGGGTTTAATGCATTCGGAAAAGTAACCAGGGTTAGCTGTAGAGCCGGGTAGCGGGACGTTAACGGAAGCGGGTAGGCTTTGAGATTCGCGCGATCTGACGCCCTTTAAGATTCGAGAAACGAATCGTAGGGGGCTGTGCTCAGGAATCCTGAGCAACCCCATTGCTTAGAAAATTTTTTCATGTGAATTGGGGTCATTTCCTTATTCCCCATCTCATCTCAATTTCACATTACACTTAATTTGGGAGGTAATATTATATAGAGTATCTTTACCTTTAATTGGAATAATACAATATATATACATATATATATATATATATCAGATCTCTTTAATATTTGTCAAGTAACCTTATAAATGGCATGGAGCCTGCGTGGCTTTACAATCTAACCTCTCATGAAAATTATATATATTGGTCATGCATGCAGAGCTCTATATCAAACTGGCTTCTTTAAGAGTGCGAGATTTATCAAGTAATGCAATATCAAAGAGTTTCCTACTATCTTTGTCCAACTTTTGCAAGCTCCAAATTCTTAAGGTTATACCAATCAATGAAACATTGTCCAATTTAGAGATGATCTTATCTGGATGTCTTATGTGCAACATAGAGGAATTTTATCTTTCAAACAACCAACTCAGAGGTTATCTTTCTGATTGGTTGGGGAAACTGAAGAATCTCAAGTATATCAATCTTTCTCAAAACTTTCTCCATGGTTCAGTTGGAAATAGCATTGGACGATTAAAGAATCTTGTTCATTTGGATTTATCCTATAACTCATTCAATTTATCCCTAATCCACTTGGCTAAATTAACAAATTTAAAGCACTTGGACACTTCAAACAACTTCTTGTTCATGAATGACACCAATGATTGGATGCCTCCAATTCAACTTCAAAGACTTTTTATGAATTCATGCAAAATAGTGCCAATACCTCATTTCCCAAAATGGCTCCAAACTCAAACTTATTCTTCTTCTTCGTAATGTTCAGCTGATGGCCACCAGAGCAAGATCAGATATCAGCATCAATCTTCCTGCTTGAGAAGTTGGACGCCATGCTTCTTGTAAGACTTTAGTCGTAAACCCAAATGGAACCAATCTTTTAAAGATCTTTCGTGACTGAATCGATCAAATTCGTGCAGCAAGAGTTGGTGTGCTTTCGGAAGACTGAGCTCTGGTACGTGGAAGAAGACCAGCAAGCAGATGCTTCATCGAGGTCCTTTCACAAGGTGGTCGAGCGAAACGACGACAAATGGTGGCTGCCCATCCCGTGCGTCCCTGCCTGCGGCCTCCCCGAGAGGGCGAGGAAAGAGCTGCTGCTCAAGCGCGAGTGCACCAACCAGGTTCACAAAGCAGCCATGGCCATCAACAGCAGCGTCTTGGCTGAGATGGACGTCCCAGAGTCGTACATAGCAGCTCTCCCGAAGGTGAGGATTCTCTAGAAGCCTGTCAAATTTAACAATTAATCATGCGTAGTCTTCTGATTTGCATGATCTTTTCAGAGTGCCGGAGGAAGCGTTGGAGATCTGACATACCGCTACATGTCCGCAGCAGCAGATCAGTTCACGCCAGATTATCTTCTCGATCGGATTGACATCTCTTCAGAACCCGACGCGCTGGAGATCGCGGATCGTCTGGAAGCGTCCATGTTTATATGGCGGCGTAGGACTAGTTTGCACGCATCAAAATCGTCCTGGGAGGTGGTGAAGGGTCTCATGGAGGAAGAACACAAGAATGAAATTCTCGCGAACAGAGCAGAGAACCTCCTGTTCTGCTTGAAGCAAAGGTATCGTGTTTCATCGCAGACAACTCTCGACTCCAGCAAAATCGAATACAACAAGGTGAGGAACATGATTCTTAACGCATCAACATTAATTTGTACGTACTTTAGTAGATCTCATCTTTTATAAATCTAATCTTTGATGGGTCCCTCCTACATATTGACCCATGTAAATAATAATAATAACACAAAAAATGAAAAAAAAAATACAGTTAGAAGCTATAAGTGTGCTTTTGGGCTGAATTAATTTTGTGGTGGGTGTTTAGTCAGATGTCGGCAGAGACCTATAGCCAAGTAGCGAGGAATAAAGAATTGTTGGCTCATCTCAAAGATCAGCTTCATCGAACTCACCATCCTTGTCACTAGTTAATGTTATAGCAAAGTAATGAGAAGAGTAGCAGACCTCATCCCAAATACAGTTCAAAGTTTGAGTTGAGTTTCTGGGGCTGAAATGAGTTCGTAGATGACCGTAATGATCAAGACCAATGAGATATCAATAAGATTCGTATCAATATTTTATTCTGAATTTGGATACTATTGAATTACTTGAGTTGGATTTGTTTGGTTTGACAACTATTCTTGTTTTGGTTGAATTTGGTTAGTCAGTGAAATCATCAGTAAACTTGTTGATTAGATGGTCTCTTGAAGCAGTTTTATATTTTTTGATTTGCATGAAAGCTTTGTTTCTCAAGTTTAGGAATCAACAAAGTATGTTTGAAATTGTTATTGGATTATCTGTAAGGTTCTGTTTTCGTTAATTTACTGAACGTACATCTTATTCTTCACATGATTCTGCTACATTAGTGTATATATAAATCTCTTCTCAATTCAACAACTAATATCAGAAGCAAACATTAGGAAATCATGGAGGCAAGGACAAACAAAATGATAAGTTTGAATGATACAAATTACCATATGTGGAGGAGCAAAATAAAATATCTTCTTTTTTGTAATGAAGATGCATTTACCAATATTTAGTGTTGTTAAACTAGAAGGCAAAGCAGATGAAGAATGGGAGTTTGAGCATGAGCAGGTATGCAGCTCCATTAGACAATTTGTTGAAGACAATGTATATAATCATGTATGCAATGAAACTCAAGCACAAACATTATGGAACAAATTGGAGGAGTTGTACACATCTAAAAGTGGTAACAACAGACTATTTTATTTGACCAAATTGATTCAGATGAGGTATCATGAAGGCACATCAATGGCAGATCATCTAAATGATTTCCAAGGGATTGTGGAACAACTATCAAGGATGGGTATAAATTTTGAAAATGAGGTATCACACTCTTAATTCTAGCTTCCTTGCTTGAATCTTAGAAGACTTTGAAGATCTCACTTACAAATTCTGTTCTAAATAGCACACAATAAGCATGGAATTTGTTAAAAGTGGAGTTTTGAATGAAGAAATGAGAAGGAGAGCACAAAGGACCTCATCGTCACAGGAAAAAGTCTTCATTGCATAATCAAGAGGGAAAAATCAGTTTAGGGATCAAGTGTAAGAGATCAAAGTAGAAGAAAATCAAATAGGTATGATAATGTTGAATGCTACTATTGTAAGAAAAAAGGGCATATAAAGAGATTTTGTCATAAACTCAAACAAAATCAAGAGATGTATAATGGCAAGAAATCATGGAAAAATGATATTAGTGATGGTGAATAAGAAAATGCTATCGAGGAGTTCAACATTGTCTATGATGATGATGATATGGTAAATCTTGCAACACATGAAACTAATTCGGTGATTGACAGTGAAGCTATAATACATGCTACATCTAGAAGGGAATTCTTTTCATCATACATGGCAAAGAGATTTTGGCTTTGTGAGAATGGGAAATGAAATCTTTTCAAAAATTGTAGGTAAAGGAGATGATTGTTTGGAGATGGAAAATGGAATGAAATTAATTTTGAAGGATGTAAAGCACATCCTGATATGCGCTTGAATTTGATTTCAACAAGCAAACTAGATGATGAAGGTTTTTGTTATACCTTCCTACATGGTGAATGGAAGCTCACTAAAGGTTTATTGGTGGTGGCCAAAGGGAGAAAGGACTCTAAGCTGTATTTTAAGAAGGCAAAGCTCTTCTAAGATGTTGTGAATGTAATGGATAATGATAATACATTTGTGTCTTGCCACAAACATCTTGGGCATATGAGTGAAACAAGCATGTCTCAGTTGGCCAAAAGAAATGTTTTGCATTGATTGAATCAAGTTCATTTAAAGAGGTGTGTTGATTGCCTAGCAGGGAAATAAAATAGAGTGATATTCAAAAGTCTTCCACCCTCTAGAATGGATAATGTACTGGATTTGATACACTCAGATTTGTGTGGACTAATGTCTAAGTCACTTAGTGGTGCTCAATATTTTGTGACCTTCATAGACGACCATTCTCGGAAGACATGGGTGTACCTTCGAAGTCTAAAGATCAAGTGTTAGATGTCTTCAAGCAATTTCTCTCTTTGGTTGAGAGGCAAACCAATAAGAAGCTAAAATGTATCCGAACAAACAATGGTGGTGAATACATAGGGCCATTTTATATTTATTGTAAAGAGCATGGAATTCAACATCAAACCACACCTCTAAAGACACCGCAATTGAATGGCTTAGCTGAGAGGATGAACAGAACCTTGATGGAAAGGGTAACATGTTTGCTCTCACATGCAAAGTTACCTAAGATATTTTGGACATGTTCATGTCTTGAATCTTTCACCATGTGTACATCTACAGTTTGACACCCCTGAGGATGTATAGTCAAGGAAGAACCCTTCTTATAATCACTTGCGAGGATTTGGTTGCAAGGACTTTGTGCACATTCCAAGAGATGAGAGATCAAAACTTGATGTCAAGACACAATAGTGTGTGTTTATTGGTTATGGTCTAGATCAGTTTGGTTGCAGGTTTTATGACCTAGTTCAAAATAGGCTTGTAAGAAATCGCGACGCAATGTTCATTGAAGATGAGACCATTGAAGAGATTTAGGAGACTCAAAGGTCTGTTTCTAGATCTAGTGATAGTTTAATAGATCTGGAACTAATCCCTCCAGCAACAACATCGAGAGATGTTAGAAATGAGATACATAATGATCAACTTGAGACAAGTGATCTAGATGGTTCAATTCAGCTCTCATTAGATGATTCTAATAACAATGATGTTCATGATCAATCATCATCTCAAATGAGCTCCAGAATTAAGAAGATCTACTAGAGTTCGACAACCCTCTACTAGATATCTTGTTGATCAGTATGCACTTTTACGTGATGATGGAGAACCAGAATACTTTGAAGAAGCAATGGATGATAAATATAAGAGGGAATGGATTGAGGCCATGGAAGATGAAATGAGATCGTTGCGTGAGAATGAAACCTTTGAGCTAGTGAAGCTACCAAAAAGTAAAAGTGTTTTAAAGAACAGGTGGGTGTTCAAGATAAAACATGTAGAGCATAGCTTTCAACCACGATTCAATGCTAGATTAGTGGTTAAGGGATTCAGTCAAAGAAAAGGAATTGACTTAGATGAGATATTTTTGCCTGTGGTGAAAATGACATCCATCCATATAGTTTTGGGATTATCAACAAATCTTAACTTAGAGATCAAATAGATGGATGTAAAAACTACCTTCCTGCATGGTAATTTGGAAGAAGAAATATACATGGAGCAATCAAAAGGCCTCGTGGTAAAAGGAAAGGAGGACTATGCTTGCAAGTTGAAGAAAAGTTTGTACGGGTTGAAACAGGCACCGAGACAATGGTACAAAAAGCTTGAATTAATTATGGGAGAGCATGGCTATAGGAAGACCACTTTAGATCATTGTGCATTTGTGCAAAAATTCTCTAATGATGACTTCATCATTCTGTTACTCTATGTGGATGACATGTTGATCATTAGTTAAAATATGTCTAGAATTGGTAACTTGCATAAGCAATTGAGCAAATCCATTGCAATGAAAGATTTGGGACCAACAAAACAAATTCTTGGTATGAAGATAATTAGAGACAGGAACACTAAGAAGTTATGGTTGTCACAAGAGGGATATATGGAGAAAATACTCCAACATTTTGATATGAGCAAAGCCAAGGTAGTTAGTTGTCCTCTTGCTAATCATTTAATTTAAGTTCCAAACGATGTCCCTCTACATAAAGAGAAAAGGAAGAAATGGATAGATTTCTATATGCTTCAATATTTGGAAGTTTAATGTATGCAATGGTATGCACACAACCCGATATTGCTCATGCAGTTGACACAGTAAGCAAATTCCTTTCAAATCCTGGCAAGGAACATAAAGCTACATGAAATAGATCCATACATAACTCTGTGGTACTACAAAGATGTGCTTGTGCTTTGAAGATAGAAAATCAATGCTAGTTGGTTATACTGATGCGGATATGGTAGGTGATCTTGACACAAGAAGGCCTACATCAAGATACTTGATTCTATTTGCAGGGAGAGCTGTGTCTTGGTAGTCAAAATTACAAATATGTGTTGCACTCTCAACAACTAAAGCAAAGTTTATTGCAGCAACCAAGGCTTGTAAGGAGTTGCTATGGATAAAAGGTTTTCTAAATGAACTTGGCTTTTATCAAGAAAAGTATGAGTTATTTTGTGATAATCTGTTAGGTCATTTTTAGTCATGTGATTATATGATTTGACCTTTTTCAAATTCACCTTATAAAAATAAAGTTTTTTTTGTTTAAATGGGTTCTAGCTTCCAATGAACGCAAGCATTCATTGTTAATTACCCCTGAAAATCAGGGTACCTTTGATTGAGAGATCTATATTATGAAATAAACTAAAAAAAATGGCTGAAGGACATGATTCATAAAATATTAAAAGAAATACATTATAATTTCAAAAATGAAAAGTGACAAAAGAGAAGTCTTCGTCAACATGGGTGATTGGTATCTAAGGAGATATCTGGCCTCAATAGCTTATTGGATATTCAATTTGAGAAATTACCCGGCCTCAATGGCATGTTGGGTAAAGATATCCGGCATTGCAGCGTATTGGATATTTGATATGAAAAATTACCTGGCCTTGTGGAATGTTGGATAATTTGGAAAATATCCGGTCTTGCGGCGTATTGGATATTTGATATGAAAAATTACCCGGCTTTGTGGCGTGTTGGATAATTTAGAAAATATCCAGCCTTGCAGCATGTTGGATATTTAATATGAAAAATTACCCGGCATTGCAGCGTGTTGGATAATTTGGAAAATATCCGGCCTTGCGGCGTGTTGGATAATTTGGAAAATATAAATTATCCGGCTTTGCGGTGTGTTGGATAATTTAGAAAATATCCGGTCTTGCGGCGTGTTGGATATTCAATGTGAAAAATTACCCGGCCTTGCGGTGTGTTGGATAATTTGGAAAATATCCAATCTTGCGGCGTATTAGATATTTGATTTGAGAAATTATCCTCAAAACTGATATGCGTTTGTCATAAGTCATAGAGAAAAATCTAAGTTGTGTTGTAACAACGATGAGGAACTACGCCCCGACAGTAAACGTCGACGTACGCATCTCCCAAACAACGTTATTAACAATACGCGTCAGACATTTATTGTCCAAGACTATGTTTGAATGAGTTGAACACATGAGTTAGGTGAACGAGCCATGGGGCTTGACGTTCAAGGTTTGGATGAATGGACTGAGAGGCCAAGCTTTCGAAATTCGATGAATGGGTCGTGAGGCCAAACATTCAAACTTGGGTGAATGAGCCATTTGGCTAAACATTCAAAATTTATTGAATGGGTCATGAAATCAAATATTCAATTTTGAGTGAATGTCTTAAGGTTAAACCCCGTTAAAAGTGATCGAGGAAGCTGCCACGATTTATCATCATTTGAATTTAAATAAGTGTTGACCAATTTTGACCAGCCCATTAAATGTTAGATCTTAATTGGATTTTCGTTGCGTATGACGTTTCGCATTGTTCCTTACTTTCCAATCTTTCATTTGACTTTAGGGATTAATTTTCTGTGAGATTAATTCCAGGAAGCGATTCCTGGGTGGATGTCTACTTCCTGGCTCCCTCATTCGGCAATCTCCGGCTAGCAGATTAACGTCCGGCAAACAACCCGAAACACCTAAGAGCTCGAAAAGTGGTGGCAGTTTGGCGACAGGCTCGTTAACAAGTTGGCGGAAGTTTCCTGTGGGAACGATGCCATGTTCCGGCAATGGTCTTGACGGAACATCCCCAAGCTTGGGCAGTGGCTGAGTTTCATAGATCTGATGACACTCGACGGCCGACTCTTACTAGGTTCAATAGCGAACAGATTCACTGAGAAAGGTCAGCCGGCAGTCTCGTTGACAAGCTACAGCAGAATTCGGCGACGCCAGCCTCATCGGCAGAAAGCAAACCCTGTCGAGCTGGAAGAGTCACCCTGTTCCAGTAGCGGATTTGGCGGAAGACTGTGTTTTATTAGAGAGGTAGAAGATTAGGGAGAAAGAAACTTAGAGAAGAAAAGAAAAAAAGAAAGGGTAGAAAAATATTCACGTGCGTTGCACGTGTGATCCATGGCAGTAGAAGAAGAAGATCAGCGGCTGATCGGGGATGAAGGAGCATAGATGCTCCGCAGCAGCGGATCCCGCCGGGGAAGGGCGGCCGGCAGCAGCGGATCTCGCCGGAGTAGGGTGGCCGACGAGGCTGCGAAGCGGCGAAAGAGCTTCAGTAGCGGGCGGAAACTTGCGGCGGCTCATGGCGCAGGGAAGGGAAAGGAGGAGGCAGAGGGAGGGGGAGGAGACGAGCTCGCGGCGGTGCTCGTGGCTCAGGGAAGATGTGAGCTCACGGTGGTGTTCGCGGCGCTCGGATGCGGGGCGGATGCCAACTCGTGCGGCTACAAGAAGTGGGGGAAGGAGGAGGCAGAGGGGAGGAGGAGGAGGCAGAGGGGAGGGGGAGGATGAGCGAGCTCGCGGCGGTGCACGCGGCGCTCGGATGCGGGACGAAGGCCGGCGCTTGCAGCGCGAGAGGTGCTTGAGAGGAGACCTTGCTGAGCGAGCTTGCGGCGGTGCTCACGGCGCTCGGATGTGGGGCGAAGGCCGGTGCTTGAGAGGAGACCTTGGCAGCAAGAGGAACTTGCATCAAAGGTCGACGCTCACAGCGAAGGCGGCGGTCGGAGGGGGGAGGAGGTGAGGCGCGGCGCGGCTGCAAGAAGGTGGGCGAAGGCAAAGGTGACAGTCGAGGGTGGAGGAGGTGAGGCACGTTGAACACGAGCTCGCGCGGCTGCAAAAAGGGTTGAGGGAGCGAGGAAGGAGAGTATTTTCTCCTTGATTTGGAGAGATTGTAAAAGGGAAGAAAATTATTTTTTTTTTTTTTAAATTAATCTCTTCAGTAAATTAGGAGAAAATTTTCATTTCTCTATTTTTTTTATTTTTCTTTCCAATAAAATAGGCCCAGCTTTGGGCATTGGATTTTGGAAGACAAGTTCTGGCCGTGGATTTGGCGGAAGTAGTTTTCAACAGCGCATGAAAATTTTGGCCTCGTTTGGCCTAGCTTTTGGGGCTGCTTATGGTGGTGTGGCCAGCCAAAATTAAGAAGCTGAAGTGTTTGACTTCTCTGTTCCAACTCACAAATAACTGCTTCTCAAAAAAGCAAGGATGAAGCTGCTTCTCAGAGGAGCAAGGATGAAGCTGCTTCTCTAGCCCCTACCTACTTATGCTCAATAACCCTTATATGTAATAATAATTTTTTAATAGTACAACTTATAATATTTTTAATAAATATTTTAATTATAATTAACTATAATTTAATCATATAATTTTTATCTTAGTAATTTTTTTAATAAAAATTTATTTATTATAAATAGAATAACTTAGCCATAAGCTGTGTATCCAAACACCCTCAAATTTCTTCGGCCAACACTTCTTCAACCAGTAAAAACTAGAAACAGAAACTAGACCAAACAGAGCTTTTGTCGGCCGTGGGAAGCTACTGTAGCGATGGCCCGATGGAAGATAGCAGTCTTAAGTTAATGGTCCATCAGCAGGGATTTTCAAATTTTAATCAGACCACTGAGTTTTAAATTTAAACGATCTTTTCTTCGGAACTTGATTTCATCCGCATCCTTCTGTAAATTCTCTATGCTTTTTAATTCTGAAGCCACAAATTCTGGGTAGTAAGCTTTATAGGGGTTAGGCCGATGTTATTGAGATTTTCTTCTTGCATCTGCTACTTGGCAAATATTGAGTAAAATAATTATTACTCGATCTCAGTTGCTTTGAAACAATCGTATCTTTTGTATTCAATCTTTACTCAATCTCCTTAAAGGGAATTCTCGTCAGGGATCAAAATTCTTGATGATAAATTTATTGTTCATAATTGAACCGCGGCTCTTTGAAGCCTCTCTTTTGCAACTGGAAAGAAGGGTTTTGTCGTATTGAGATAGGACTGTTAAACCCCATGCCGAGAGAGTTTCGTTATTTGGAAAACAAAACAGGAATTTCAGATCCATATTCTTTCTCATATAGAATTTACTGGAGAAATTCTTCAGGTTTGATTCTCATTCTCTATAGTTATTCTTTACAGAATTTACTGGAGAAATTCTTCAGGTTTGATTCTCATTCTCTATAGTAAGGATTTTTTTTTTTGAGATCCAAGAATGAATTTTATCAAGGCTTCACTCCGATCTATTTTTAAGCAAGATCATGTATTCTCCCTCTTTCATGATTCTTAGGGCCGAGAGAGCCCTTTTAGCAGCCTCCCATTATTTGCTTGAGTGATTTCCAGCCGAGCCGAGACTTATATAACAATTATATGATTCCAGCCAAGATTTATACAGCAACAACTGTATAATTCTATGATAGCAGTTTTTTTTGTTGCGCGGCTTCATAGTTTTAGCCGAGACCTCTTAGTTGTATTTTCAGTAAGATCAGAAATATCTTTAAATTCATTTGATTTTTTTTTTTTTTTACTAGAGTATCGTTCTCTAGGATTTACTCCGGAATTTACTCTCCGTCAAAATAGATATTTACTTCAGAGTTGCCTTCTCCGAGTGTGTTTATTTTGAAATTATCTCTTCGTCAAGATATATTTATTTGGGCAGGATGTGTTTATTTCAAAATTGTCACTCCATCACGGAGTATTTATTTTAAAATTATCTCTCCATCAAAATAAATATTTATTTTAAAATTATTTTTTTATTCATAATTTTTTATTTCAGATTTACCTTCTTCATCAATAATAATATCTTTGCCAGCGTCTCTACCTCTAAAATTCTTCTGTATCTCTGTCAGCGTCTCGGCGTCTCAAAATTATCTCTCTTACACTGGTCGAGAGAGTCCTCTTTTATATCCTCTTCCTTACTATTTTATTACAATAAACTAATATGTTTATTTGCTATTCGGTGACCACGATGCCTCGTCTTTCACTATTACTTTTGCTCCAAATTTAGCAGAATACTCATTCTCCCCTTTTGAATCCTTTTTAATTGAATCGTGTATAGGATTGTCGCGGCTTCCTACGATTCAAGCCATAAAACTCAATTTTGTCAAATTTAACAATCTGCTCCGTGGGATTATATCATTATTTTATTGCTATATCAGGACTGAAAAGATTAAAAAGGTAGGAAATAAATTAACAACTCCACTCTATATGTATTATAAAGTGTTTACAAGATTTGTTTTTTTATAGACTCTACTCATGACTCTTAACATACCCAGGGTATTTGAAAAGACATGTCTAGATACATAGTAACAATTACATCTAGAAAAATGAAAAGACACTTTCACGAAGAGACATTAAAAAAAACTTTGACAATACCAACATACGAAAGGTTACTTTAAAGAAGATTCTAGAGTGGGCAGTGATATCTTCAATACTCCCCTTCACCGACTACTCTCTCTAAGGGTAGTCCTTGCGACCATGCCAAGCTGAGTCTAAACTCATTGAATTTTGCCGTTCCAAGAACCTTGGTGAAAATATCAGCGACTTGATCATCTGTCTTGGTATATTTCATCTTGATTTTACCCTCCAGCACTTTCTCTCGTAGAAAGTGATAATGAACTTCAACATGCTTAGTCCTAGCATGGAAGACTGGATTTTCTGCCAAGCTTATTGTGAATAGATTATCACATTACAATATTATCGAATAATCTATCGGTTCATGAAGATCTTCTAATAGCTGTACGAGCCATGTGCTTTCTTGAGCTGCCATTGCTGCTGCTCTATACTCAGCTTCTGTTGTTGACAAGGACACAGTTGGTTGTCTCTTACTACACCAGGATACTACTGCTGACCCAAGATTAAACGAGTATCCAGTAGTTGATCTTCGTGTGTACTGATCTCCAGCATAGTCGGCATCGCAATGACCGACCAACTCACCCGATGATCCTCTCGTATACAGAAGCCCAAAATCAAAGGTTTTCTTTATATACCTCAGGATATGATGGAGGCAGTAGCCCTGCTCTGAGGAGATCTGCTCGGACTCGTAGGGCACCTCTTCGATATGGGTTCCCTTAGAGTCCCCTTTCTTGCATTGCATTTAGGGTAATTTGCTTTTCAATAAAGCCATGCATCATGTAGTCACTTATGGCAAGTCCACTTTGTAGTAGGTTGTGCATTGTAATTCATGAAACTTTGTACTCTTGCATCATAGTAGGGTAGTGCATACATGCATTAGGATGCATATCTGGCAGGTTATTCAAGCTAGGAATCAGCTCAAGCTCAGCCCAAGATCCACTCATCAAATCCAGCTCAAGGAAGGAAAGAAGACTTCAAAGCCCAAGTTCAGTTCAAGCCACACATCCACCCACTTGTTTGCTCAACTTCCATCTTTGTAGAGCGCTCATTCTATGAAGAAATTAGCCACCTCAGCCCAACGAATTTCAAGATGCGCCAGCCCAAGATATCAAAGGATTCGGTTAAGTCTTCAAGATCCACAATCAAAGGGAATTAATTAATGAATGTTTCCAACATTGTTTTATCGCTCAAGCATCTTTGGAAACCTTTCAAATTTCAAAGCTCCTTGATGCGCAAGCAAGCAAGAGATAAGAAGAGAGCCTCGTCCACACCAAGACTCGACAACAACAAGCAAAGAAAGCTATCACACCGCCAGCCCATAGCATTCAACACTTACCAAAGGAAGATCACCAAAGAAGGAAACTTTCCAAGAAGGTTGCGCCTATCCCTCTTGTTCTCAATGTTCAAATTCTCTCCAAGTTTGTAAGGAGCGCTTGGGTATCAAATGTCACTTCTACCCTAACCTCTCCACGCTTATATATTGTATCCTCTCGCATGTACTCTTTAAGCTTTGATGAAATAATATGTTGTATTTTCTTTAGATTAATATTAGCATGGTTTAGTGTATTGTTCTCCAAGGCCGACTCTCTCTCTCTTCTACCTTCTCCACCGAAACCATAAGAAGACTTTCTTCCTCCTGAAGTGCGCAACCTAAGGAAGATCCTCTTCACCCTCGGCTTGGAGAAAGAACTTGAAGTTGAGTCCTCAACCTTCGGCCATATGGGAGCATCATCACTTTCGGCTAAGTCTTTTCCCCTAGACTCTTTGTTTTGTGATAAGAACTCTTCTCTACACTAAATTTGATTGTCTATCTTTGTAGTTGCGCAAGGAGTGACACAAGGAGGGGCGCACCCCCCCTCTTCACCCCTCTCCCCTTTTCTCTTTAGTTAAATCTAGGGTTAGCAAGGGAACTTGTGAGGCCTAACCTCCCCCTTGATCTTTCATTGTACTAAAATCCGTAACTTGTACAGATTCTTCTGTGAATGCTTGTAAGCTCCACCCTACACCTTCCATCAGAGTTGGACCGGTGAAGATCGGGAAGCACAGTCCTTCTATTCTCAAGGACTGCTCTGTAAGTTTATTTCCAGCAATTTACTTTCAGCATTTACAGCTTTCATTAGCATAAGTTCGGTTTCCTCTATTATTAAAATTACAAAAAAAAATTAGTTTCTCAAAACTCGCTAGAGTAATATCCGTTTTTTCTTCCTATCTACATATTATCAAAACTGATTTTGAAATTCGTTGTTTGAATGCTTTAGACCCCCCCCCCCCCTGTCCTACATCAGCTTGGTATCAGAGCTTAGGCTCTTAGACTAGATTTTTAAGCCTCAAAAACTTATTTTTCTACTTCTAAGCGGTCTTTGGAACTAGGTGTTTGAAAGAATTTGGATCCATAACATACTATCTATTTTATCTATCATTTTGGCCCTATTTTGAAAACTTGTAATTTTCAAAACACTCATACAAACCCGGTCTAAAACTCAACAACAGGAATAGAATCCCACAATGGATAATGCTGCCATGAATGAGAAATTTGACTTCTTGACTGAGCAAATAGGAACCCTTGCCCGAAGCCTTAACCAACTTACCACTAAGTTCCATGACTTTAAGGAAAGGTCTTCTAACCATGCTAGTGAACCACCACCTAGCCCTCATCATGTGGAAAACCGACAACCACCTATGTGGAATGGGCATCAAACCCCAAACCATGCAGGAACCCAACCTATGTGGAATGGATATCCCAATCCAAACCACGTAGGAACCCATCCTCATCCAACATGGAATGGATATCCCAATCCGAACCATGTAGGAACCCCTCAACCAAACATGTGGAATGGACCTCCTAACCAAATTCCACCTCAACCCAGATTTAGGGAGGATGATGTGCACCGCGCCATCAAACTCAATCCCCCAACCTTCAATGGCTCCTTAGAACCCCGAGACTTCTTAGATTGGACAACCAAGCTTGAACAATACTTCGAGTAGAGCATGATCCCAGAACACAGCAAAGTCCGACTTGCAAAGTGCCTCCTCGAGGGAAATGCTAGGTTGTACTGGACCAATGTAGAGAACAACTTAGAGAGATCCAACCTACCTCCCATAGGCACCTGGATAGAGATGCGCCAACAACTTAAACTAAAGTATGTCCCCTCATATTTTCAGAGTAAGTTGTTTGACCAAGCCTCTAGCTTAACCCAAGGATCCATGACTGTTGATCAATACACTGCTAGTTTTGAGGAATTCCTCCTTAGGGGAAACCCAAGAGAAAATCCCCTATTCACCCTTAGCAGGTATAAGAACGGTCTCCGATTTGAGATTAGAAAGGGCCTTACCTATTACCAGATAGACTCCATAGAGGTTGCCCATCTTAGAACCAAGGAGATAGAGCAAGAACTTAAGGCCGCCTTTAGGAAAGAGTTTAGTACCTCTAGACCAAGTCCTAGACCTACCCAACCCCAAAGCTCTAGCACTCCTAAACCCAAGCCCTCTAGTTATCCAGAACCAACTAGGGTCAAATGCCATGGTTGCCATCAATTTGGGCACTATATGAAAGATTGTCCAAAAAGGGTCTTATACTTAGGTGAGGAAACCCAAACCCTTAGCCTTGAAGACATTAATGACCCTGATTCTGATTGCCAAATCTTAGAAGACCATGAATATGATAGTAGTGAGGAGCCTACCCAAAACACCTTAGGAGTTGTCAGGTGTACCCTAATCAAGCCCTCACCCATGGATGACTAGCGAAGAACTAGTATTTTCCATACTTACACGAAATGCAATGGAAACATGTGCAAAGTAGTGATAGATGGGGGTAGTAGTCTCAATGCTGTCTCCCACTCTGCTGTTACCAAGTTCAAACTTAAGATAGAAACTCACCCAACCCCTTATAGCATATCTTGGGTCAACCAGTCAAGTGTTCCTGTAACTCATAGGAGTCTAGTTCCCTTACAGTTTGGTACCTATGAAGGGCAAATTTGGTGTGATGTCATTACTATGGACGTCACTCAAGTCCTTCTAGGCAGACCATGGCTATATGACATGGATGTAGTCCACTACGGTCGGACTAACACCTATGTCTTTAGTCATTCAGGTCAAAAGATCAAGCTGAAACCATCTATGCCTAGAGAACTTAAAGCTTCAACCAATAAGGGAAAAATAGAAGAAACCAAACCCATTCAACCAACCCTTCAGCTCATGAAACCTAAGGATTATAGACCTGATCAAACTTTGTTTACCCTAGTCCTCAAGGAAGTTAACCAAGAAGAAGAAAGTAAGCCACCCCCTGAAGTAGAAGCCCTCTTAGAACATTATAGTGAGCTTACCCCTGAAGAACTACCCCCAAGGACTTCCACCTCTTAGGGACATCCAACATGCAATAGATCTTGTCCTAGGTTCAACCCTATCCAACCTGCCCCACTATAGGATGAACCCCACCGAGCATCAAGAACTTAAGAGGCAGGTAGATGAATTGTTAGAGAAAGGGCACATAAGAGAAAGCCTTAGCCCATGCGTCGTGCCTGCTCTGCTCACCCCCTAAAAAGGATGGCAGTTGGCGTATGTGTATAGACTGTAGAGCCATAAACAAAATCACTGTCAAGTATAGGTTTCCTATTCCTAGGCTTGATGATGTGTTAGACATGTTAGTTGGCTCTAAATGGTTTAGCAAGCTTGACTTAAGAAGTGGATACCACCAGGTCAAGATAAGGCTAGGTGATGAATGGAAGACAGCTTTCACGACCAAGGATGGTCTCTATGAATGGTTAGTCACGCCTTTCGGCTTGACTAATGCTCCTTCCACATTCATGAGACTCATGACCCAGGTCTTAAAGCCTTTCATTGGAAGATTCCTTGTAGTCTACTTTGATGATATCCTCATCTATAGTAAGACTAAGGAGGAACACCTAGAGCACCTTAGGAAGACCCTTCACCTTCTTAAGGAAGAGCAATTTTTCATCAATCTCAAGAAGTGCTCCTTTCTATCCCATAGTGTGATCTTTCTAGGATTCATAGTGTCTGAGCATGGTCTCCAAGCCGACCCATCCAAGATCCAAGCCATCATAGACTAGCCTGAACCTAAGACCATCACTGAAGTCAGAAGCTTCCATGGCCTAACTACCTTCTATAGGAGATTCATAAGGAATTTTAGCTCTATAGTGGCACCTATCACTAGTTGCCTAAAACAAGGTGAATTTTTCTGGACTAAATCTGCTAGCAAAGCCTTCCAAGAACTTAAGGATAAGATGACCACTGCCCCGGTCCTTAGACTTCCTGACTTCAATAAAGTCTTTGAGGTAGATTGTGATGCTTCTAGAGTTGGAATAGGGGGAACCCTAAGCCAAGAAGGCCACCCCATAGCCTTCTTCAGTGAAAAACTCAATAAGGCAAAACAAAAATATTCTACCTATGACAAAGAGTTTTATGCTGTAGTCCAGGCTCTAAGGCATTGGAGACATTACCTCATCCATAGAGAGTTTACTCTTAATAGTGACCACCAGGCCCTCTCCTATCTAAGTGCTCAGAAGAAATTAAATTCAAGGCATGCTAAGTGGGTCGAATACTTACAACAATACACTTTTGTGCTTAGACATAAATCAGGAGCTGAAAACAAAGTAGCAGATGCCCTTAGTAGAGTAACTATACTTTTGAACAAACTGCATGTTGAAGTTACTTGCTTTGATTCCATGAAAGATGCTTATTTAGAATGCCCTGATTTTTCTGCCTTATATGCTGACCTTAGCCAAGATCCATTAAGTCACCCTCTCTACACCCTTAGGGATGGGTATCTCTTTCTTCGACCAACACTTTGTGTGCCCAAGACATCCATCTGAGAGTTCCTTGTTTGGGAATTACACGGAGGCGGGTCTGCTGGGTACCACGGTCGAGATAAGACCCAAGCCCTTGTAGAGGAACGGTTCTACTGGCCGAACCTTTACCAGGATGTAGCTAAGGTTGTGAGACATTGCAGGATTTGTCAGCTCAACAAAGTCCATAAGCACTGCCCTGGCCTATACACTCCCTTACCCATTCCCCAAGCCCCATGGCAGGACCTTAGTATGGATTTCATTTTAGGACTACCTCGAACCTCAGCTAAACATGATTCTATATTTGTGGTAGTTGATAGATTTACTAAGATGGCCCATTTCATAGCTTGCACCAAAACCACTGGTGCCTCCCAAGTTGCTAAACTCTTCTTCAAAGAAGTTGTCAGGCTTCATGGGACACCCTTGACTATAGTGTCTGATAGAGACCCTAGGTTTGTAAGCCATTTTTGGAGAACCCTATGGGCCCTTCTAGGAACAGAACTTAAGTTCTCCACAACCTACCATCCCCAGACGAATGGACAGACTGAAGTGGTCAACCGATCACTTGGGAGCATCCTTAGGAGTTTGGTAAATGAACACCCGGGCAATTGGGATAAACTCTTACCCACTGCCGAATTTTCCTACAATAGCACAGTCAACAAAACCATAGGGCTTTCCCCTTTCCAAGCCAACCTCGGGTATCAACCCAACAAGCCAATAGATCTCTTCCCTTTACCCAGACATTTCAAGACTTCCTTACCTGCTCGTGACTTTGCTTTACATACTTCGCAAATGCACACTGAGATACTTTCTAAAATGCTAGACTCTGTTAATCAATACCGCGAAGCTGCTAACAAACGTCGCCGAGAAAGGTTATTTTTCACAGGTGATAAAGTGATTCTGCAAGTGCGCGAAGAACGCATACATGGAATGGAGCGAAAGTTGGAAGCAAAAGGACTAGGCCCCTTCACCATTGTAGACAAAATCAACGACAATTCCTATGTCCTCGACCTGCCACCTGAACTGGGGATCCCCACCACCGTCAACGTGGAGGATCTCACCCTCTATCATGAGCCCCTCTCCATATCAGATCCAGATGACACCTACAAGATGGAGATTGAGGCTATTCTCGAAGACCAAACCGGATTCACCACTGATGAGGTACAAATGTTTTATCGAGTTAGACTCATTAATGGTGAGGAGGTATGGCTTCCTGAGTCAGAGCTAGCTATAGCCGCTCCTTAGTTACTCCAAGGGTACAAGGATAATTCTCCAGAGGAGAATTTTTTCAACCCGGGGAGAGCTGATGGAGGCAGTAGCCCTGCTCTGAGGAGATCTGCTCGGACTCGTAGGGCACCTCTTCGATATGGGTTCCCTTAGAGTCCCCTTTCTTGCATTGCATTTAGGGTAATTTGCTATTCAATAAAGCCATGCGTCATGTAGTCACTTATGGCAAGTCCACTTTGTAGTAGGTTGTGCATTGTAATTCATGAAACTTTGTACTCTTGCATCATAGTAGGGTAGTGCATACATGCATTAGGATGCATATCTGGTAGGTTATTCAAGCTAGGAATCAGCTCAAGCTCAGCCCAAGATCCACGCATCAAATCCAGCTCAAGGAAGGAAAGAAGACTTCAAAGCCCAAGTTCAGTTCAAGCCACACATCCACCCACTTGTTTGCTCAACTTCCATCTTTGTTGAGCGCTCATTCTATGAAGAAATTAGCCACCTCAGCCCAGCCAATTTCAAGATGTGCCAGCCCAAGATATCAAAGGATTCGGTTAAGTCTTCAAGATCCACAATCAAAGGGAATTAATTAATGAATGTTTCCAACATTGTTTTACCGCTCAAGCATCTTTGGAAACCTTTCAAATTTCAAAGCTCCTTGATGCGCAAGCAAGCAAGAGATAAGAAGAGAGCCTCGTCCACACCAAGACTCGACAACAACAAGCAAAGAAAGCTATCACACCGCCAGCCCATAGCATTCAACACTTACCAAAGGAAGATCACCAAAGAAGGAAACTTTCCAAGAAGGTTGCGCCTATCCCTCTTGTTCTCAACGTTCAAATTCTCTCCAAGTTTGTAAGGAGCGCTTGAGTATCAAATGTCACTTCTACCCTAACCTCTCCACGCTTATATATTGTATCCTCTCGCATGTACTCGTTAAGCTTTGATGAAATAATATGTTCTCTTTTCTTTAGATTAATATTAGCATAGTTTAGTGTATTGTTCTCCAAGGCCGACTCTCCCTCTCTTCTACCTTCTCCACCGAAACCATAGGAAGACTTTCTTCCTCCTCAAGTGCGCAACCTAAGGAAGATCCTCTTCACCCTCGGCTTGGAGCAAGAACTTGAAGTTGAGTCCTCAACCTTCGGCCATATGGGAGCATCATCACTTTCGGCTAAGTCTTTTCCCCTGGACTCTTTGTTTTGTGATAAGAACTCTTCTCTACACTAAATTTGATTGTCCATCTTTGTAATTGCGCAAGGAGTGGCACAAGGAGGGGCACACCCCCTCTTCACCCCTCTCCCCTTTTCTCTTTAGTTAAATCTAGGGTTAGTAAGGGAACTTGTGAGGCCTAACCTCCCCCTTGATCTTTCATTGTACTAAAATCCGTGACTTGTACCGATTCTTCTGTGAATGCTTGTAAGCTCCACCCTACACCTTCCATCAGAGTTGGACCGGTGAAGATCGGGAAGCACGGTCCTTCTATTCTCAAGAACTGCTCTGTAAGTTTATTTCCAGCAATTTACTTTCAGCATTTACAGCTTTCATTAGCATAAGTTCAGTTTCCTCTATTATTAAAATTACAAAAAAAATTAGTTTCTCAAAACTCGCTAGAGTAATATCGGTTTTTTTTCCTATCTACATATTATCAAAACCGATTTCGAAATTCGTTGTTTGAATGCTTTAGACCCCCCCCCCCCTGTCCTACATCAGGATACGTTTGGATACATCCAAGTGAGGCTTCCTTGGCTTCTCCATGAATCTGCTTACTACTCCTACTGCAAACGCAATGTCAGGTCGAGTTATGGTAAGATATATTAGATTACGCACTAGTTGCCTGTACATGGTCGAATTTTCTAGCTCTTGACCTTCATCAGCATACAGCTTTGCATTCCCATCTAGCGGAGTAGATATAGGTTTGCAGTCGAGCATCCCTGACTTCTCCAAGAGATCTTGTATATATTTTTGTTGACATAGGAATAAGCCTTCCTTTGTCCTATCAATCTCGAGCCCAAGAAAGTGTTTCAACTCTCCAAGGTCCTTCATCTAGAATCGTACAGAGAGGTTGGCTCTGATTTGTCGTATCTCATTTTCACCATCTCCGGTTATGATGAGATCATCCACATAAACCAGCACAGCTGTAATCTTTCCATCTTTTGCTTTTACAAACAGACTCGAGTCTACTAGAGTTATAGTATATCCGCTTTTCAACAAGAATTCTGCAATCTTTCCATACCAAGCTCTCGGGGCTTGCTTCAGGCCATACAATGCTTTCTTCAACTTGCAAACATACTCCAGGTGAGTTTTGTTTTGGAAACCATTCGGCTGTTCCATGTATATTTCTCGATTGAGCTCTCCGTGCAAGAAAGCATTTTTCACATCCATCTGCCATAAATTTCATGACTTGCTTGCAGCAAGTGCTAATAAGACTAGAACTGTGGTAACCTTTGCTCGGTAACCTTTGCCACCGGGCTAAAGATTTCTTCATAATCGACACCATACTTTTGGGAAAAACCTCGAGCCACTAGACGTGCTTTATATCTTTCTATTGATCCGTCTGGTTGAGTTTTCAGTTTATAAACCCATTTGCAAGATATAGGACGTACCTATTCAGGTTTCGGCACCAAGTCCCATGTCTCATTTTTCTTTAGTGCGAGGATTTCTTCTTCCATGGCCTTCCTCCATTCTACACCTTTTGATGCTTCCTCATATGTTGAAGGTTCGACCAGACCAATATCTTTAATCAATGCTGCGTTGGCATACTTAGGATTTGGCTTCCTTTGTCTCCTCGATCTCCGAAGTCGAGGCTCCTCCTCTTCGAATTCTTCGACCTGACTTGGTCGAAATTCTTCTGTCGAAATTGGGTGCTCACCAGATGAACTCGTCGAACCTGGTGACTGAGCTATGACATCTTCTTTGACGGGCTCATTCTTTTCGAATTCCTTCATCCTTTCTTCGACCTCTTCGTCGAAATACTGTGAATTTGGTAATTCGACAGCTTGTGGTGACCACCATGATGACAATTCATCGAACACCACATTCCTTGAAATATACGACTTCCCTGTTGTAGGATCACAACACTTCCATCCCTTTCGCTGATCATCATAGCCCACAAAAATACATCGAATTGACTTCTTGTCAAATTTGCTACAAAGATGATCAGGCACAAATGCATAACATACGCATCCGAAAACTCTAAAGTGACTTACCACCGGCTTGCGACTCCAACGTTTTTCGTAGGGTGACATAGATTCAAGCCTTGCTTGTGGTAATCTATTAATCACATAAGCTGTGGTCTTCATACACTCTCCCCAAAATCTCGGTGGAATATTTTTCGCGTGCAGCATGCTCCTGCAGGTCTCCGCTAGATGCCGATTGTTTCTTTTGGCAACGCCGTTTTGCTGTGGTGTACACGGACAAGTATATTGTCGACGTATCTTGCACTCTTGCAGATACTTCGTGAATTTGTATGAAGTATACTCTCCCCCATTATCAGTCCGAAGACAACGAATCTTCATATCTACTTCACTTTCAAGCTTCTCCTTAAACTCTCTAAACTTGATAAATGCCTCAGATTTATCCTTCATGAAATCAACCCAGACATACCTGGAGAAGTCGATGAAAGTGATCATATCCTTGAAGCCACTGACAGACGGCTGCTTTACTGGTCCAAATACATCCGAGTGGATAAGCTCGAGAGGAACACGAGCTTTGAATGACAATTCCTCATATGGAAGCTGATGTGCCTTCCCATACTGGCACCCGGCACAAACTACGTCTTCCTGCACCTCCAATTGGGGAAGACCCCTTAGCATATTTTTTTGTATTATCACCTTCAACTTGTGATAACTTACATGCCCCAGCCGTGCATGCCACAAATCAGGTGTATCATTCCTTCGGGTTTTGTTTACGTATGCCGTTTGAGCAGACATCACGTAAATGGACTCCATTCGACGTCCCTCCATGATTGGATGGCTCATGGTCTCCCCACTTCGGTACACCTTAACATCTCGTGGACCGAACACCACATAGTTACCTGAGTCTGTGAGCTGGGACACATATAATAAATTTTTCTTCATTCCCGGCACATGATACACTTTCTTCAATTCAACCTGTTGTGAATCTAATCGAGGAATTATCACCGTCTCGCCAACATGAGAAATTGGCAACCTCGAGCCATCTGCAGTAATAACCACACGTCCCCCATAATATTCAAGCATATTCGACAGCTTGCTTCAATCTCCAGTCATATGATTCGAACATCCTGAATCAACAATCCAGTCAATATTGTAGTTAACCGACTTTTCACTTACAGGAATTAGTGTCGTCGCATCGTTTAACTCGACCATGGAAGAGGTAGCGAGCTCGTCTGGTACTACCATTGCAATAGAGGTGTGGAAATCCCATTCTTCATTGTCATCGAAATCATTTCTCTTTGATGATGCTGCAGCATTTCCTTCAACTTTCTTTGCTCGACAATCTCTAGCAAAATGGCCCTCCTTGCCGCAGAAGAAGAATCATCTAATACATCTTTGACTATCATGATTTCGCCAGGCTCCCCCTGGTCGTAGACTTGTTTCTCCTGGAGGCTTGTGCCATTCTTCACGAGCTGGTTGTTTTTGCCATTTTTCATGGCTTTTCTCTGACTTACCATCTTCACCGAATCTCCTCTGACTTTAAACCCTCTCTTATTACTGAAGAGGGCACTCTCGTCTTCCTTTGTCGAAACTTTAGACATTTGATTATCTAAAGTCTCTTGGTTGACCAGGATATTTTCCAGATCGGTCAGCGTTGGTTGAGTGGCCCATCCACGAGTAGCCGTAACAATGCCATTATACTCAGGTTTTAACCCGTGTATAATGATTCTTCTCATTCTCGTCTAGCATTGTCTGGATCCAGTCTCGAAATCTCCTCACAAAGATATTTTACTTTAGAGAAGTACTGACTCACTTTCATGTCCTGTTGTGACATAGACAAAATCTCGTTCTCTAACCTTTGCAACTTGGCATCATTTGACCTTGCGAATAGCGCTGCCAAGTTATCCCATGCCTCCTTGGGAGTCTGTGAGCTCTTTATGTGCTGTAAAAGGTCATCTTCAACAGTTACAGCAAGAGCGTAAAGAGCCTTACCCGCTTTTATCTTCCATCTCCTCTGTTCATCATCATCTCTGGGTGTTGTGGTGTTGCTGCCGCCAACAATATCCCACAGATCTTGACCCAGCAAATAGAACTGCATCCGGGTACTCCAGTTATTATAGTTGGAGTTGTTGAGTTTCTCGATTCCATTCATCGAACTTGAGACATTCGCCATCTGACTGGAAATAGTGTACAGTGCTACTTAAAGCAAGCTTGGTCCCAGACCAATCGATCACAGTCCCAGACTGTATTTTGGCAGAACTTTGACGTACGTCGGTCCTCAACCGCCTGCGCACGAACAATGGTCCCAAACCACTGTCTTCACGGACTTAGATAACTGTGCTATGAACGACACAGGTCCCTGATAACCTGCCTCTGATACCAAATGAAAAGATTAAAAGGTAGGAAATAAACTGACAACGCCACTCTATATGTATTATAAAGTGTTTACAAGACTTGCTCTTATATAGACTCTACTCATGACTCTTGACATACCTAGGGTATTTGAAAAGGCATGTCTAGATACATAGTAACAATTACATCTAGAGAAATGAAAAGACACTTTCACGAAGAGACATTAAAAAAAACTTTGACAATACCAACATACGAAAGGTTACTTCAAAGAAGATTCTAGAGTGGGCGGTGATATCTTCAATAATGACCGCTCCCACGTTTCTCTCTTTTTACTATTTTTAATCGAATACATTATCACACTTATCTCTCCAATTTACTATTCTCACATTGTATTGTATTCCATCCAATTTGTTAGCCGCATCCGTTTTTATTTTATTATTACTATTTTTTTTAATGCACCATTCAATTTTGACCATGGAACTTGAATGCACATTTCATTTTGACTAGACAAATACATCGCACCCAAACAAAAAATCGGATACATATCACTTCCATTTGGTTTCACATTTTGACCGAAATATTTTCACTGAATAATTAATTAATTAATTTTTCCTTTCAACATAATCATAGTACCATTCACCTTGGAAAGAATTCCTCATTCCATTTTAGGGCAAAACATATTGATGTAAGGTACCATTGGATCAGAGATGTGCTAGAGAAGAAACTACTATGACTTGAAGAGATCCATACAAATGAAAATGGATCAGATATGTTAACCAAAATTCAAGGGAGAAGTTTGTCTTCCACTGATCCCTAGCAGGATGGGTGGAACATCCCATGTAGTAGGGCGGGGGAGGTTTGTTGGTGGGTCCCTTCTACATGTGGACCCATGTAAATAATAATAATAACACAAAAAAGGAAAAAAAGAAAAAAAATAGTTAGAAGCCCTAAGTGTGGTTTTGGGATGAATTAATTTTGTGGTGGGCATGTAGTGAGACGTCGACGGAGAACTGCAGCCAAGTAGAGAGGAAAAAAGAATAGAGGGGATTGTTGGCTCACTATTTTTCATCATCTGGAAGTTCATCTTTAGCGAACTCATCATCCTTATCACTTGTTGATATAGTAGCAAAGTAATGGGAATAGTAGGAGAGTCTCATCCCAAATATAGTTCAAAGTTTGAGTTAAGTTTTTAAGCTGTGGGCTGGAATGAGTTCGTAGATGATAGTGATGATCAAGGCCAATGAGATTTCAGAAAGATTTTGTGGCAATGTTTTATTCTAAATTTTGATACCACTGAATCGCTTGAGTTGGATTTGTTTGGTTTGACAACTATTCTTATTTTGGTTGAATTTGGTTGGAGAGTGAAATTATCATTAGACTTGTTGATTAGATAATCTTTTGAAACAACTTTATATTTCTTGATTTGCATAAATATACAAACAATTATCTGATCCATTAATTTGAAATCTAAATGAAATTATTACTTTATTAAATTTTTTATGTCATTGTTTTGGAGCTTATTTTAGTCCATACAATGACTGAACTAGTCTACATACTTTATTTTTAAAACTAAGTGAGATAAATCCTTCTGGTTAATTCATATAAATTTCTTCTTTTATATCTCCATATAGAAAAACAGTCTTCACATCCATTTGGTGCACAAACAAGTTATGGATGAAAGCAAATGCAAGCATAACTCTTATGGTAGTTATTGTTGCTACAGTTACGTAAGTGTCAAAATAGTCAATGCCAGCCTTTTGACCAAAGCCTTGAACAACTAAACGCACCTTGTACTTTTTTACTAATCCATTAGTTCTTAATTTCTTTTTAAACAACCACCTACATCCTAAAGGATTATTACCAAGAGGTAAATCAATTAGAATCTAAGTATGATTACTTAGGATTGATTCCATCTCACTATGAATTGCCTCCTTCCAGAAAGGAGCATTAGGAGAGTTAAGAGCCTCTTGATAAGAATTAGGTGTATCTTTAATTAAATAAGTTATGAAGTCATCACCAAAATTCTTTTCAACTCTGACTCTCTGACTCCTTCTTGGTTCAGATGGTTGAAAAGGATTTGTAACTATAGGTGTTAGAGATGTTTCTAGTTGATTTAAGGTTGATTGAATATTTGATGAGACTTAATTTTTAAAAGGAAATATGTTTTCAAAAAAAGGAAGCATCTTTAGATTCAATTAATGTGTTATTTGATATTTTTGGAATTTTAGAATTAATTACCAAGAATCTATAAGTGTTACTATCTAAGGAGTAACCAATTAATAAACATTTATAGTTTTAGGACCTAGTTTTCTCTTTTTAGGTTCAGGTATGTTAACTTTAGCAAGACACCCCCACATTCGAAGGAAATTAAGCTTTGACTTATAACCCTTCCACTGTTCATAGAGGCTGACATCTTTATCCTTTAAAGGAATTTTATTAAGAATAAAACACGAAGATAATAGAGCTTCTCCCCAAAGATTTTGAGGTACACCTGAACTTAACATCATTGAGTTAACCATACGAAGAAGAGTCCTATTTTTTCTTTCTGTCACACCATTTGATTGTGGAAAATAAGGAGGTGTTATTTGGTGTATTATACTATGATCTTGACAAAAGGATGTAAAATCACTAGACATATATTCTCCTCCTCTATCAGAACTAATTATTTGTATCATTTTATCTTGTTAGTTTTCAACTCTAGCTTTAAATATTTTAAACTTATTTAATGCTTCATCTTTAGTTTTAATCAAATAAATATGACATACAAAATATTTATTACTTCTTCTTGTTAAGGTTGAAGTTGAATCACAAACATCACTATGAATTAATTCTAGAATTTATGAATTTCTATATTCACCTGTTTTGAAAGATTTTCTAAGTTGTTTAGCTTTAACACATATTTTGCACTTTGGATTTACTTTAGAATTTATTTTAGGAATTAATTCTAAATTTATCATTTTGTTAATAGATTTAAATTAACATGACCAAGTCTACCATGCCAAAAATTCGAATCGCTAATTTTGGAGCAAATATGGGCTATCAAATCGAAAATGGGTCGATCTGAAGCATTGAATTGCAACTAGAAGATTTAGCCATTAGATCGGAGTTGGAAGCTCTAGACTGTTGGATTCCTAGTGATCAAAGCATTGCGGCAGATCATTTGATAAGATCTGGATCGCCAAATTCGGACTCAATGTATTTGAGTCATTGTAGTTGGATCGGATTTAGACCGTCAAAGTGATCAGATCCAAGCTATTGGATCCTCATCAATCACATTGACACTGTAGGTCATTTAATTAAATTTAGATTGTCAGATTCAACTTAGATGACTTTGGGACCTTGTTATTAGATCATATTCAGACCGTCGGATTCTTGCTAATCAAATAACCACCATTAGATTTGCTTGCACCAATTTGAGCAGACGAATGAAATGGGACTGGTCTCCTCTGTTTCGCGAACCACAAAGGTGAATTGCGCTCTCCGTCGGCCATCAATTCACTGCTCTGTTGCTCAAACTATTTCTAGACGTTCTACATGTCACGTCGAATGAAAATCCAGACTTTGGTGCCTGCCGGAGGCGAGTGGATGCCGGATAGAATCATATGGTTTTCGTCCAAAACAGGGGCAAAACAAGGATTGTCGGAACAAGCTTTTGATTCCGGTGATCTAGCCATCGGATGGACGGATACCTCTACTCACTGGTTTGCACGTTCGAAGAGAAGGTGTGAATGGAATTTAGGCTTGATCAGCAGCTGAATGTTGGATGCGATAAGAGGATCGTTTGAAGCTACTAAACCGGCAAGGTGAAGAACCAGGGAGGTAAAGACTAGCGTGAGTGATTAGGGTAGCAGAGAAGACCATCGCCAAGTTTTTCAGCATGAACACGAACAACTGAACTAGGAGACGAGAGTAGCAATGCGAACACGGCAGCAGCCCAATGACAGGTGGGCAGGGATCCGGCAATGATTCTGGCACCATAGAGGAGACATGGATAGAAACTTTGAAGGACTGTGACTTTAGATTGATCTGGTAAATTTCTCACCAGCATGCTCTCAGACCCGAGCAAATTTGCAATACTTTCTGGTTACCAAACGGATTTCAAATCGAAATAATCTAAGGGTCTGTTTTGCTCCACTGTTAATAGCTTTATAATTGTGCTAAACTGTGTTGTACTGTACTATGCTACCCTGTTAAAATTTATAAAATTTTTGGATAATAACTTTTTAATTGCTGTCAAAATTTAAAATAATAATTAAATATATTATTTAAAATTATTTAAAATAATAATATATTTATTTTTCTTTAGTATTAAAATTTTAAATTATTTAAAATAATAATACCTAAATTTTTAAATAAAATTATGTAAATTACTTTTTTAGAGAAACAGAAACTGTAAAAACATCAAATTATAGTTTTCCCAACTTCTGCTTTTTTACTACTTTTTTCTACTTCTGCTTTTCATTACCAAACCGTTTTTTAACTGCTTCAAAGCAGGGCCTGTTTGGCCCCACTATTAATAGCTTTATAACTGTGCTGTATTGTACTGTACTGCACTCTTAAAATTTATAAGATGTTTGGTTAATAACTTTTTAACTACTATCAAAATTTAAAATAATAATAAATATATTATTTTACATTATTTAAAATAATAATTTTTTTTTTCTTTAGTGTTAAAATTTTAAATTATTTAAAATAATAATACCTAAAATTTTAATTAAAATTATGTAAATAACTTTTTTAGAGAAGCTTATGTAAAAGCTTCAAATTGTAGCTTTTCCAATTTCTGCTTTTCATTACCAAATAGTTTTCTAATTGCTTTCTCTTTAAAAGCTACTTAAAATCAGTTTCAAAATGGGACTAAACAAGCCCTAAGTCATACGATGATTTTTTTTATTCTGGATCAAGGGACGGTAGGCGACATGGACAACTCAATGTTCTGGAGCCACGCGAATTTAATTAAATCTTTACCGCTTTTATAGCTCAATCAAAATTTAAATCAATAACCCCAAGGGTTATTTAAGTGTGCGTGCGTCTAAGAAAATGATTTAGATCGGTAAACTATTTTGGAGAAGAGAAGCAAAAAGCCGACTAAGGTAAAAAAAATTATTCTACCCTCTTTGTATTACTTAGTTGAATTCCATCTACCACTTGTGTAAATTTATTTATTAACTATAAATTTAATTTAATTTAATTTAAGGTTTTAGATATAAATTTAAATGATTTAGATCGGTAAACTATTGAATACGACTTACTTTATGTCCTCTTATTAGATATAAGAAAATGCATGATTGAATCATCTATTTTGTTAGCTTCACCTATTCTATCTCCTGTTTTCTATACTTGAGTTCAACCAATCCTTGTTCTTTTCTCCTTTTCCTATTTTTACCTTCATTAAATTATAAAAAAAATTAATTATATCACTGAGATCAAATACATAATTAGAAAGTTAAGTCGTATGATCAAATTGATTTTTGGATAGATCTTAAGAATTAATTGATTTTCATTATGAAAAGTGATGATATTGAAACATTATCCTGGATAGTTAAGAACTAATTTATCTTAAGATTTAATTGATGTTCATTCTAAATTGTCTTATTTTGTTTGCTGGATAGTTAATTAGTTATAACTATTGTGATTAAGTATTCATTCGTGATCTGAATGTACCAACTTTTGGACATAAGTTGGAGGGCTCATCGAGATTGATTTTAAATGATGGAGATTAAATTTTGAATAACGATTCAGACCGCGAGGAAAATTTGTGGTTGACTCCATTGTTAGTCTTGGCTCGAGTCAAGCAAATAAATAATTGATAGAGATTCAAGTGTCTCTTTTACCATTTTTTTTTCTTTGTTCTAGTCAAAAATAGACTGGTTACAAATGATAGAGCCAAAAGAAACTGATAGAAATGCAGAAAACAATATAGTTTTGTCAAGTAATGGATGAAAATTCCATTAATACACACAGATATTAATTAATTAGAAAAGAGTGATGGATTTGACTACTTGTGCATGCGTCCAATCAGTTCGTGTCATTTATTTGCAAGACTTAGCTTCAAAGTTGACTGACTTTGGTCAAAAGTCAAGTCACATATGGTTAGACGATTAGAAAATAAATGATGAATGATGACTACATTTGTGTGCATTTACAAGACTTCCTCAGAGTTGACTGACTTAGAGCTGCTCTCACTTTCGGTTGTTTTTAATGCAATAAAGAATTACTTGGAAGAGGAAGATATTGTTTTTTTCCGTAATCTTAATTATATTGAGGCAACAATATCAAAAGCAAAAGAGGTCTAGCAATTAAAAAGTTATGTTGGAGTTTAGTATTGATTAAGTTTCGGTTAATGGGTTTATAACATTATAACCTGTTAACCTCTTTGTACTTGCATATAGGGCTTTTACCCTAATTCAATGTTAATCTTCTTTCACTTCAACTTGGTATTAGAGCAAGTTTTTTTTCTGCTGCCCGCCCTACCTTCTTCGTTCGTCGCTGCTTCGTGTTTGCTTCGTTCTTCCCCACTCTATTCTATTGTAGTCGACTGCTGCACTTCATGCTTGGCGTTTGAAGCTAGGGCGCGGCACCTCGTACGCATGGCGCCATGATCTGTGGCCTTGGCATGGCCGCGTGAAGCGTCGCTCTTCTGTCGCTTCTGTTCCCTTCTTAGGAGTCCCTGTCATGGCAAGTTCTTCCGCCTGACGTCTTCTTCCGCTTCCGCCAGACGCCTTCTTTCGCTCCCGCCAGGCGTCTTCGTCCGCCTCATGAGTTCCTTCCGCCGCTTCCGCCAGACGCCACACCTGTTTCTGCTACTTCGCTGATTGCTCACAACGAGGTACTCTCTTCCGACTACTGCTTCTGCTCTGCGTTGTGGTATTGCTGTGTTTTGTTGCTGATCTCCTCACCGGCTTGTTCGGATGACTCTTTCTTCATCGCGTGCGAATGCCTTGCTTCACTGAGGCGATCTCTTCTATGCGGTTATTCCTTTTATTGGTTTTCTCCTCCTTATTTGCTTCGTTGTGCTGGCAAAAATTTGGACATCCTTCAGCCAAGGCTGCTACCCGCATCTGCCTCCTCTATACCTGACTCTACTATTGCTCCTGCTGTCGCTGACACTGTTACGATTTCAGCGGCCGAGTATGCTCGATTATTGCAGTCTACTTCCTCATTCGCTGCGGGGCCATCTACATTCATAGCTTCTTCTAATCCGGTTTCTGGTATAGCCACTCTTGCCTCCTCTAAGTCTTCTTGGATTGTTGATTCCGGTGCCTCATATCATATGACAGGTAATCGTGCCTTATTTGTTTCCTTGTCCACTGAGGGCATTTACCCCCCTAGTGTCCATTGCTGACGGTTCTCTCGTTCCAGTCATAGGTATTGGGACTGTTCCTATCTCCTCTACACTTGTTCTTTGTGATGTCTTATATATTCCTTCTTTTCCTGTTAATCTATTTTCTGTTCGTGCTTTCACTGCTCCATGCAATTGTAGTGTGACATTTTTGTCCTCTCACTGTCTCTTTCAGGACCTCCAGACGAAGAGGACGATTGGTGGGGGGCCTAGATAGGGCGGTGTCTACATCCTGACTCCATCCTTGCTTCCTCGGGCGCTCTCTTCTACTGCTGTCTCTCCTATTCTATGGCACTATCGACTTGATCATCCTTCTCCAGCTCGCATCCAGCATGTTTTGTCTCTGTCCTCCCGACTGTCCTTCACCTGTGAAGCTTGTGAATTGGGTAAACACCATCGTGCATCTTTACCCGCAGCATCCACTACTTGCAGTCAACGTCCTTTCCAGCTCGTTCACTCTGACATCTAGGGTCCTAGTCCTATTCTTGGTCGCGATGACCACAAGTACTTTATAACCTTTATCGATGATTACTCCCATATGTGTTGGTGTTATGTTTTGTCTAAGCGATCTGAACTTTTTGATGTATTTTGCAAATTTTATGCTAAAATCAAAACACAATTTGGTGTTTCTATTCAAGTTCTGCGTTCTGATAATGCTTTGGAGTATTCTAGCTCTTCCTTTCAGTCTTTCTGTTCCTCTCACAGCATTTTACATCAGACGACTTGTAGCTACACCTCCTCTCAGAATGGGGTGGCAGAGCATAAGAATCGTCATATTCTTGATGTTGCTCGTACGTTATTGTTTCACATGCAGGTTCCTCGTTCTTTCTAGTCTGATGTTGTTCTCACTGCCTCTTTTCTCATTAATCGAGTTCCTACACCGACGTTGAACGGTCGCTCACCCTTTTCTCTATTATTCTCTTCCAAAGTTCCCTTCTCCATTCCTCCTCGTGTTTTTGGGTGTCTGTGTTATGTCCACGCCCTTGGCCCAGGCATAGACAAGTTAGGCCCCCGCGCCATTCATTGTGTGTTTGTTGGGTATTCTCGGACTCAGAAGGGATATCGATGTTTTGATCCTTCCAGTGGTCGGACCTTTACTAGTATAGATGTCACTTTTGTTGAGACTCGCTCTTTTTTTCGTTCCACTCATTTATCTTCTTCATCTTCTGCTCCTCTTCCTATTTCTATCACCCTTTCTCCCTCTGTCCCTGTTCCATCTTCCTCTCCTCCAGATGCGCATGCTCCTCCTGTGGTTCCTTTATAGGTTTACAGCTGTCGCCCCCGACCTCCTCCCGCTGCATCCTCTTCGTCGGTGGATCCTGATGGTGACCTTCCCATTGCACTGCGCAAAGGCAAACGTAATGTTTCTCACTATCCCATCTCTCATTATGTTTCATTCTCTCATTTGTCACCCCTATTCCATGCTTTCTCTGTTGCTCTATCTTCGGTTTCTTTGCCCACCTCTCCTGTGCAGGCTATGTCAATTCCTGAGTGGAAGCAAGCTATGGATACTGAAATGGCTATTTTGTAGGCTCGTCAGACCTGGTCCTTAGTCTCCCCTCCTCTCGGGGCTGGCATTGTTCAGTGTCGGTGGGTCTTCACGGTGAAGTATCACTCAGATGGCACTATCACTCGTTATAAGGCTCATCTTGTTGCCAAAGGATTTTCTCAAATTTATGGGCTCGATTATCATGATACCTTCTCTCCAGTGGCGCGTCTTAATTCTGTTCACACCCTGTTTTCCCTTGCTATTAACTGCCGGTGGTCTCTTCATCAAATGGATGTCACTAACGCCTTTCTTTATGGTGATCTTTGCTAGGAAGTCTATATGGAGCAACCTCCTGGGTATGTTGCTCAGGGGGAGATGGTGTGCAAATTGCACAAATCTATTTATGGACTCAAACAGAGCCCACGTGCCTGGTTTCAGAAGCTCTCACAGATAATGGTCTCAACTGGCTTTCACCATAGTCAGGCTGATCACTCTATTTTCATTCAGCGGTCAGAGAGTGGTATCATTATATTGGCTGTCTACGTCGATGATATGCTTCTTACTAATGATGATTTACAAGGTATTGAGAAAACTAAGCAACACTTACAATCTCATTTCTCAATCAAACATTTGGGGAAACCAAGGTACTTTTTGGGAATTGAAATTGCCTACAAGCAAGATTGTGTTTTTATGTTGCAAAGGAAGTATGCCTTGGACATTTTAGAAGAGGTTGGTATGTGTGATTGCAAACCAGCTGATTCTCCATTAATTCCAAATCAGAAGTATAGTGAGAATATGGACTCTAAGTATATTGATGCAACACAATACCGACGCTTGGTAGGTAAACTTAATTATCTCACTATTACTAGACCAGATATTTCTCACGTCGTGGGTATCATTAGTCAATTTATGCAGAAACCCAAATAGTGTCATTGGGATGCTGCTATCCGGGTCCTTCAGTATATTAAAAGTGCGCCTGGTCAGGGATTGAAGTATTGCAAAAATGGACACACTCGTATTGAGGCATATTCTGACGCCGACTACGCTGGGAACATTGATGATAGAAAATCTATTTCAGGTTATTGTACTTCTCTTGGTGGCAATCTAGTTACATGGCGGAGCAAGAAACATAGTGTGGTTGCAAGGTCTAGTTGTGAAGCTGAGTATCGTGCCATGGCTCATACCGTTTGTGAAATGTTATGGCTAAGGAATTTCTTACAAGAATGTAGGATAGACTGCCCCAGTCCAATGGACATGTATTGTGATAATCAGACTACTATTTTTATTGCTAACAATCCAGTTTTTCATGAACGAACTAAACATATAGAAGTGGACTGTCATTTCATCAGAGGAGCTATCAACAACAAGCTTATTAGTACTCCATATCTGAAATCTGAAGATCAAGTTGCAGATATTTTTACCAAATCTTTGGAACCTGCTAAGCTTAGTAAATTATGTAACAAGCTGGGTTTAATTAATATTTTCTCTCCAGCTTGAGGGGGAGTGTTGGAGTTTAGTATTGATTAAGTTTCGGTTAACGGATTTATAACATTATAACCCGTTAACCTCTTTGTACTTGCATATAGGGCTTTTACCCTAATTCAATGCTAACCTTCTTTCACTTCAACTACTAAATAACTTAAAAAATTTTAACAACATTATATAGCATAGTTCACAATTATGACAAATAACAGCAGGCCCTAACTTAAAATTTTTCTTGGTTCTATTTGAAAATTTTGCAAAAACAAAAATTTATATGAATTTTTTTTGTTAATACGATAATTTTCACTTAAACTAAATAAATAAATATTTGAATATTTATTTTTAAATTTTATATAATTATTTATTAAGAATCAATATTTGGTTCATATAAGAGTTGTTTGATTGGCTCTGATTTAAAAAAATTAATATCGGTTGTTAGAATTTTTATTCATAGATTTGTTTCAATCTAAGGCTAAATTTTGAAAGATCTAATTCGACTTAATAGAATTCAATATTTGAATTATTTTAATAACCACTCTATTGGCTCAGATTTGTGTAAATCAGCAATTAGAATTTTAATTGATTTTTCATTCATTCTAATTTGCATATCTATTTCAATCCAGATCTATGATCAAAAATATAAAATTAGATTTAGAAAGATCTATTTTGACTTAACAAGGATCAATATTTGGATTATATTAAAAGCAATCTGATTGACTATAATTTATAAAAAAAACTATATCATCCATCAGATTTTATTTTATAGATATGTTTTGATTCAGATCTCTGATTAAAAAAAAATTGATATTAGATTTGAAAAGATTTGACCCGATTTAGTAAGAATTAAAAGCTGGATTGTGTCAAGAGCTGTCCAATTGACTTAGATGCATGCAAATGAATATCACCCATTGATTGAATTAGCACTACATTAAATCTAGATCATTCGATTTTTATGTTAGAGGTAGGCAAGGATCCGACAATGATTTGGCGCCGTAGAGAAAACAGGTATAGAAACTTTGAAGGGCTGTGACTTCATGGAGATTGGGTAAATTTTTCACCAGCAAGTTCTCATAACCGACCTAATTTGCAAAACATCTTGGTTACCAGTTGGATTTCAAATCCAAACAATCTAAGTCATACGATGAATTTTTTTTATTATGCAACTTCATGATTGTGATTAGAGACCTCAATCATGTCTTTATTTTGCCAAATTTAGAATCGGCTATAATGATTTTAATTTATTATTTTATTAGTCATATTCCTGTTGCTTCGTTCATGCCACATTCCTTTGAGTTTTCTTCACATATTTAGTCAAAATTAAATCTATAGTCAAATTGTTATAATTTTAGCTCACTATCAATTTTCATTTTGCTTGTCATGTTTAGCTGTTATGACCTTATTTAACTTCTTTTTTTTATTTTATAATCTATCTTCTCCTAATTTTGATCCAATATGCATTCATTTGTTTCATTATTTCACTAGAGCTCATTCTTTATTTTATAAACTTTACTATTTTTTTCTTTGCCACATCTCCACGATGCACGACATTGCATCTAATTGCTGTCGAAATTTATAATGTTGACCCCAAATCGATTGGATTGTTAGAGAGGAGAGATTTAAGCTCATTTCACGAACTGATTGATGTATTTTGATCAAAAATCAGGTTTATGGTCAAATTATTATAATTTCAGCCCGTGGTCAATTTTTATTGTGCTATTGGCAAGCCTTATGAAATCTCCCTCTTTTTAATTAATTAATTTTTTAATCTTTCATGTTTGCTTGATCAAAATCATTATATTTTAGGTCAAAATTTCCATCCAAGGAATTCATGTGCTCTTCACTTTTCTTTTGTTGCATTCCTCTCTTGGCGAAAACTCAATTTCGTTATTTCTATTTTACAATTAGTAATTTTACAATTTTACAATTTACTATTTTACATTTTACAATTTTACAATTTGCAATATAGCAATTATCCACATGGTCAAATAATAAATCGATTATTACTTTTTTTTTTTATGAGAAAAATACCTTCAACAATGTAGTTAAGTTAACTTGACAAAGAAAACTATAATATATATTACTTTGTTGTTAAATAATTTTATTATAGGATTTTAGGAATTTGAGATTCTCCTTTGCTTAAAAAAAGGTAGAGGATTACTTTTATGCTATTGATAAGAGATGATAAGATGATGGATGCAAATGAGATGGATTTATTATATGATTATGATTGATATCAAAGTTTTGGGACTAATTCCTACCATTAAATTATAAAAAAAAATTAATTGTATCACTTAATTAGAAAGTTATTTGTGGTATGATCAAATTAATTTTTTTTTTGATAAATCTTAAGAATTAATTGATTTTCATTTTGAAAGGTGAAAATAATGAAACATTATCTTTCTTTTCCTGATAGTTTTGAACTAATTTATCTTAAGATTTAATTGATTTTCATTCTAAATTGTCTTATTTTGTTTGCTCGATAGTTAATTAGTTACAATTATTGTGATGTGTACATGATTGAGTATCCATTCCTGATCCGAATGTGCGAGCTTTTGGACATAAGTTGGAGGGCACATCGAGATTAATTTTGGATGATGAAATTAAATTTTGAATAATGATATGAGGAAAATTTGTGATTGACTCCATTGTCAAGTCTTTGCTCAAGTCAAACAAATAAATAATTGATAGAGATTTAAGTGTTTTTTTTCCAATTTGTATTCATTGTTCCAATCAAAAATAGAGTGAAATAATAAATTATGGATGATGACAACTTTTGTGTGAATTTACAAGACTTACTTCAGTGTGAATTGACCACTGAAGTAAGAAGTATGAATTGACCACTGAAGTAAGTCTTGCTCAAGTCAAACAAATAAATAATAAAAAATAGAGTGACATAAGTTCGAGAGCACATGCGGTTGTACGTTTAGGATATGGATTTTTTTTTTCTAGTCTTTGCAAATTGAAATATACGGTAGCTGGAATTTTGAGGTAAGTCTGTGTTGCTTATATAATAATCATGGAATCAGCCTTCAAAGGATATCCAACAAACACTCAAATGATGAGTAACAACATCAAATCCCCGAGCAGCCTCCTCTTCGTCTTCCTCTTGCTTGCTTTGCAGAGCATCAAGCTTTGTGGCATGATGTCCACTGCTGCAGTGATCCGCTGCCACAAGGTGGAGAGGCAAGCCCCGCTGGAATTGAAGCGAAGGCTCGATGATCCTTCCAACCGCCTCTCTTCCTGGGTTGGCAAGGATTGCTGTGCGTGGAAGGGGGCATTGCCTGTAACAACGTCACTGGCCACGTCATTATGCTCAACCTTCGGAATGAACATTATTTGGATGATGATTATTGGGGTATGTTCTATTATTGAAGGCAATATTTATTATATTTGGAAAGGCAAGAGTTGGCTCTGCACGGTGATATAAACATTGCTTTGTCGCTTCTATTTCTTGAGGAGCTGACTCATTTGGACCTCAGCGGCAATGATTTTACTGGGCCCATCTTCCCTGCCTTCTTCGGATCCTTTCCCAGACTGACTTATCTGAATCTCTCCTATACAAGCTTCAACGGCAGAGTACCAGATGAGCTCGGGAATCTCTCCGCCTTGCACCACCTCGACCTTTCCTATTACTACTACAATTATGATGACTTACCTCGCCACTTGTACGTTGAAAACCTTGGATGGATCTCTCGACTCACTTCCCTCCATCACCTCAGCATGAGCGGGGTTAGTTTTGGAGGTGCATCTAGCTGGATTCAAGCGCTGAATGCGCTCTCTCACATTCAAGACATTGGATTGGCTTGGTGTGATCTAATTGGGTCGCTTCCTCATTCCCCACCTCATCTGAATTTTACAACGCTCCGAACACTTAATTTGGAAGGTAATTTATTTACACCAAGTATCTTTAATTTTGATTGGAATAATATGTATGATCTAATATATGTCATCTCTTTTTAATATTTGCCAGGTAACAATATAAATGACACAGAACCAATGTGGGTGTATAATATAACTATCCTGGAGAGTCTTAATTTTCATTGGAATGATATATATTGGTCTTCCATACATGGATCCATATCAATGCTGACTTCTCTAAGAACACTAAATTTATTTGGAAATTCAATATCAAAAAAATTTCTACTATTGTTGTCCAACCTCTGTAAGCTCCAAATTCTATTCTTAGAAAGAATGCAAACTAAAGATGCACTATACAATCTAGAGATGGTCTTTTCTGGATGTCTTATATACAGTTTAGAGGAATTACATCTTTGAGGCAACAAACTAAGTGGTTTTTCTCTTGGTTGGTTTGGGAACTTAAAGAATCTCAAATATATTAATCTCTCTTATAACATGCTCTATGGCTCTATACCAAGTTCATTTGGAAGCTTGACATCAGTGCAATATTTGGATTTGAGTTCCAACAGTTTGAATGGGATAGTTGGAGGAAGCATTAGACAGCTAAAGAATCTTATCCTTTTGGATTTATCTGACAACTCATTGAGTTTGTCCCAAATCCATTTGGATAATTTATCGAGTTTAAAGTGTTTGGACATTTCAAACAACGCTTTGCTCATAAATGATACCAATAATAGGCTGCCTCCATTTCAACTTCAATTCCTTTTTATGGAATGGTGCAAAATATTGCCGAGTCCCTACTTTCCAAAATGGCTCCAAACTCAAACAACTCTTTCTTTATTATCTTTTACAAATGCAAAAATTCAAGACAAAATTCTTAGTTGGCTTCCTTCTAGTCTCATTTATTTAGATCTCAGCAATAATATGATTAGTGGGAACTTAACACATTTCTTTCCCAACCTCACAATATTATATCTTTCAAGTAATTCATTCTCAGGAAACCTTCCTTTGCAAATGGGACACATGATGCCAAGTCTCAAGGAGTTAGATCTCTCCAATAATCACTTCACTGGGGAGCTTTCACAAAACTTCACAAAGTTACTACATTTGGATCTCTCCAATAATTTATTCTCAGGAAACTTTCCTTTGCAAATGGAAACATGATGCCAAGTCTATATGAGTTATCTCTCTCCAACAATAACTTCATAGGTGAGGTACCACAAAACTTCACAAAATTACAAATTTTGGATCTCTCAATGAATTCTTTCTCGGGACACCTTCCTTTACAAATGGGGAATATGATGCCAAGTCTATATGATTTACGTCTCTCCAATAATAACTTCACTGGTGAGGTGCCACAAAACTTCACAAAGCTACAATTTTTGGATCTCTCAACAAATTTATTCTCAAGGCACCTTCCTTTACAAATGGGGAATATGATGCAACGTCTATATGAGTTGTATCTCTCCAATAATAACTTTATTGGTAAGGTACCACAAAACTCCACAACATTATTTTTTTTTGGATCTCACAAGAAATTCATTCTTAGGGCATCTCAACTCAACAATCAACAACACATTTTCAAACTTAGAATATCTTGACATATCTATGAATAAATTTATTGGGAGCATTCCCCATTCTTTTTGTCAAATGAATTCATTATATACACTTCGGCTTTCTAAGAATTATTTCACAGGAGAGCTTCCCAATTGTTGGAATAGTACCTCATATGTAACTATATTTGATTTTTCAAACAACCAAATTCGTGGAGAAATTCCAAACACTATTTGTAACTTAAGGATGATACAATCACTACATTTGAGCTACAATCATTTATTAGAAGAATCCCTCTTTGTTTACAAGATTATAAAAATTTGGTTATTCTTGATGTTGGACATAATAATTTTACAGAGATATACCAACTTGGCCTAGAAAGAGTCTTTCCCACTTAATAAGTCTTAGCTTACGTTCAAATTCTTTGACCGGCAATATTCCTGAATTATCACATCTTGCATGTCTTCAAATATTAGATCTCTCAAACAACGATTTCTCAAGATCTATTCCACCAACCTTTGGCAAAATTTTCGTAATGAATTATATGATGAGTTATGGCTCCACATAAAAGGCATTGAGTATGAGTATGGGAGATTACTTGGACTTATTACAACTATAGATCTCTCCAATAATGACTTGTCAGGATATATCCCTATCAATACTTGCATTGTATATTTGAATACACTAGGTGAAAATAATTCTCGACAGTTACCTATGTTGCCACAAAGAGCTTTTGTTTTTCAATTTTTTTTTTTCAAAACTTCCCATCATATCTATGTAAAACTTGATTTTATGCGACTGATGCACACAAAACGGCTGATACATAGTGTATTCAAATATACACTATGTATATACATAATTCACATAAATATAAATAAACATATCAAAAAAACATAGTCTAAATATCAAAGATATCAAATATACACTGTGTATATACATAATTCACATAAATATAAATAAACATATATCAATATAACATAAATTAAAATATAATAATATTATATTATTGTGCATATATATAATATAAAATAATATATATTATTATTAATAAGCTACTAAGGTTGAGTTTTATCTTTTTTTTTTTCAAGGTTGAGTTTTATCTTTATTACTTATCTTGTCAATACCAAAATATATATGAGTTATTTATCATTTACTCTGTCTTTGATTTTATTCATAAATTATATAATCCAAATATATTTATAAATAAATATTTCCTATTTGTTTTATGTTGTCAAGTAAACAAGTTGTTATTTTTTCACACTGAGTAGCTTAATCCCACATAGCGTGCGTGATGCTGAACGAGCAACGCATATGCTATAAGAGACAATGGAGGCCTACCTTTCGTCCATACTTACCTGGACGGAGTCTTCGAGCGATCATGGAGGCTCGTGGCTTAGGTCTGTGACCTCTATTGCACTTGAGAGGGGCGCTGATCTACCATCTCCCCAAGCGGGAGAATGGACGTCATAATTTGTGGTAGAGGGGTACGCGCTCGCGCGACCCCTTTCAACGCTAATCTTGAAATCTTTTTTCTTTGCTAGGGTTGGATTCGAGATCTTTAGAGCTGTTATGTTCTCTTATGTGATGCAGGTTAGATGGCTGATTCTTTTCTCCTTACATATTTTGTTTCTTTTTTATTTCTATTTATTTATTTCTTTGCTGGTCCTGCAATGACCATATCGATCATTCTCTTCTATCTAAAGATGCTAATTTGCAAGGGTGTCTCTTTGTAGCGAAGAAGATAAAGCAGAGATCATGATTAATTTCTTCTTTGTAAAAAAAAGGTTTGGTTTAATCGCATGAGTTTTTTTCTCTGATTATATTTTTTGTAATTGCTATTAAACAAGTGAAGATTTAGGCTGATCAAATTCAATTAACCTCTGAACTTGTATTTGTCACATACTTGTGCAGTTATATATCGGCCATTGACGTTGTTTATCCATTTTGCTCTAGCCACTACAAAGGCTCAATGTGTTTTCTTGCGATGCATATTTTTCAGTACAATAATCTCAGACAGTTCCCCCTATGTTTGATGAAATGCCACAATGAGTCTTTTTTTATCCATGCAACATTACCCCTAACATTTATGTGAAGCCTTGATTTATCCAACTAATGTGAATCAGATAGTCTTTTATTTTTTTTTTGGCACATGATAAAAAGGTTTCTGAGTTGCATCTTTTGCATAGAACTCGTACAAGCTTCAACGACAAATTGCAAAGCTTGTTCATTGATATTGTCTTAAAGAATGTGTTGATATCAAATTGCAAAGCTTGTTCATTGATATATCTGCATCTAGTATTCTCCTACCAACCATCGTTGATAACTATACATTTTTTATTGCTATTTTTCATTGAAATATATGGCCTCTCCTCTTATCTTTCTCACTTTAATTATTATTTGTGTGTGTGAAATAGATAGCTCAAGTAAATTTTTGGAGGAATGTATACCTTATGATGAATGTACTCAATCCTATTTCGTTACAATTTTTGGAGGAATCACTTGTGCTTTTTTGAATCATGGAATAGCTCAAGTAATTTTTTTTTTCCAGAAACAAACCATACTGATCTTCAATCAGTTACATCACCAAAAAAACTGCTTCAGCAGCTCATTCGGCCCGTTTACATTCCAAGCATTAGATCAGTTAGCTGGTGGACAAGGGATGTAGTTTGCTTCACAAGATGTTGATAGCAATTATATTTTTATTCCTAGGATTTTATATCCTAGATTATTTCTGGAATCTTTATATCACTATTTTATTCCTAGGATTTTATATCCTAGACTAGTTATGAGATCTTCATATTCCCTATTTTATTCCTAAGATTTCATATCCTAGACTATTTCTGGGATCTTAATATCCCCTATTTTATTCCTAGGATTTTATATCCTAGACTATTTCTGGGATTTTTGTATCCATTAAAAATTTTGGGATTTTATATTCTCTTATCACATTGTCGTTGTTCTGATTTTAAGGGCCGTGCAAAATTGCACATGTTGTTTCTTTTTATCTAGATGAGAAGAAAAAGTTACTATTGTTTGTCGAAGCCCCAATGACAACACTAGTGGACGAAACAATATCGTCTAACGATGAACGCAGCCGCTCGTAAACAAAACCTCAACCGAGAAGTTTTCTCCGTCAGCACTATAATGCAAGAACCAGAGATCCAACTGTTGGATCTCGCTAAAATTACGCATGCATGCTCTCCTCATGCCGGCGAATCTACATGCGAGAGGATCTATTCATCTGACCTCAGGATCGCCGGAATCGAATGAATCTACACCGGAAACCCTGTTTCTGCCGATGAAACTTCGAACACTCGATTCGCCGCTGATTCGTCATCGGACGGCACCAAACTCCGGCCACAACGCCCGCCCCCCCCCCCCCCCCCCCGACATAGAGAGACTACACCTGGAGTCAATCGACTGGAGGTGTGGTGATTGGGTGGCGCGGACGAATCCTAACCTTCGAACACCGCCGCCGTTGTCGAGAGGGAAAAAAAGAGATGAACGACTAAGATACGCCTACAAAAAATCAACAGCCACGATCTCATCAGAACCAACGATTCGGATTACTTCGGGTTTGATCGAACGGTTGAAGTCAATCTTAATTAATTAATTAAATCCAACGGCTGAGATTTATTCACGTAAAATCAAAGGCCCAGATCTGAATATAAACTAACGATCTGGATTACTTCAAGCAGAATCGGACGAATGAGATCAATCCTAATTAATTAATTGAATCAAACGGTTCAGATTTATTCACTTAAAATCAACGGTGCAGATCTAAAATCAAATCAACGATCCAGATTAATTAAAGTTTAATCGGACGGCTAACATCAATCCGATTTAAGTTAGAAATTGAACGGATTAGATTAAATCAAACTTCGATCGAACGGCCGAGATCTTTACTTTGATCGAATGGTGAGGATTAATCAGATGCGATCGATCGGCTCAAATCTAAATATTAAATGAATGGCTGAAATTGTTCGAAGCATATCTAGGTCAATCAGTTGACTTTTCACATGATCAAGGTGTTGATTCCTACTATCTCGACCATGATCTTTCCAACTATGATATCGGATTTTTGATCCGAGACTCAGATTGACGCAAATCGATAAATTTAAATGAACAGTCAAGATGAGTCTGATCTAAACTCTAAATCAATGGCTGAAATTGATTGGAGCATATCTAGGTCAATCGGTTGACTGTTAACATGATCAAGGTGTCGATTCCCACTATATCGAATAGGGATGGCAATTGGGTACCAATTTAGCGGGTACCCGCTCTACCAGAACCCGTTTAAAGGTAAACAGGTAGTTGTTATTCAGGTTTGGGTAGGGTATGGGTAGTGCATATGCTACCCGAGTCGGGTTCGGGTAGCATAAGACGGATACCCACTACCCAAACCCGGTTATATATATGTATATAAATATATTTTTTATTTGTTTACTATACTTTTTTAATATAGTATTCGGGTTTGCGGGTACCCGTTTTATTTTATCTGAAATTTGATCATTATTAGGATATTATAGGGTTGGGTACCCGAATATTAATCGGGTAACAATATATATATAGGTTAAAATTTAATATGATAGATATTTAAGTCGGGTATTTATAGGGTTCGGGTATTAAACGGGTAGTTAAATTTTTAATAGGGTAGGGTATGGGTAGAGGTTTTAAAAAATAAACAGGTAGTTATTAGGGTATAGGTAGTAGAGAAGTTATTCGGGTTAGGGTATGGGTAGTACAAAAAATGTGGGTACCCTACCTACTGCCATCCCTAATATCGAATCTGATCTTTCTAAATATAATATAAAATCTTCAATCCGAGAATCAGATTGATACAGATCGTCGAATTTAAATAAACGGTCGTGATAAATCAGATTTAAACCTAAATCGACGGTTGAAATTGATCTGAGCATATCTAGGTCAATTGGTTGACGTTTGATGTGATCAAGGAGTCAATCCCTACTAAGTCAAACCTGATCTCTCCAAATATGATATCAGATTTTCGATCCGAATTCTGGATTGAAACATATCTATGAATTTAAATGAATGATCAAGATGAATTTGATCTAAATAATCAACGGCTGAGAATGATCTGGACACATCTAGGTCAATCAGTTGATATTTGACATGATCAGGGGGTTGATCCCTATTAAATAGAACCTGATCTTTCCAAATATGATGTCAGATTTTCGATCCGAGTCCTGGATTAAACGAATAAATCAAATGGACAATCATTGATATAATATGGGTATTTATCCCTATAAAATTAAGATCGATCTTCCCAAATACGGTCTTGGATTTAAATTGAAACATGTCTTTCATCCGGTTGAACATGAGCTAATAAACTCACTCAACCTATTTTGATCAAACCCATCATAATATAATATTGTTTGGGAGATGCGTACGTCGATGCTTGTCATCGGGGCGTAGCTCCTCAATATGATATTGTGTATGTGGCGCTCTTATTCCTCATGATAAATCAAATTCAAATACTTATAAGCCATTAAGGCCGAGTATAAACCAAATGTAATACTCATAAGCCATCAAGGCCGAGTACAAATTAGAATCAAATGCTCACAAGTCATCAAGACCAAGCAGAAATCAATTTCAAATGCTCACCAAGGGCCAAACCAAATCAAATATCCAATAAGCCACTGAGGGCAGATATTTTCTAAATCCAAATATCCAATAAGCCGTTAAGGCTAGATTTTTCATAAAATTAAAATACCCAATAAGCCATTAAGGCCGGGTATTTTTTAAATTGAAATATCCAATAAGTCGCTAAGGCCGGATATTTTCTCAAATTAAATATTCAATAAGCCATCAAGGCCGGATAATTCACAAAATAAAATATCCAATAAGCCGCTAAAGCCGGATATTTTCCCAAATTCAAATGTTCATAAGTCATAGAGGCCGAGCATAAATTAAATCAAATTCAATGCTCATAAGCCATCAAGGCCGAGCGCCAATCAAGATCAAATGCTCACAAGCCATTAAGGCCGAGCACAAATCAAATCCAAATGCTCATAAGCTGTCAAGGCCGAGCACAAATCAAATCAAATGCTCACAAGCTATCTAGAGCCGAGCACATGTTCAAATCAAATGTTCATAAGCCTTCAAGGCCGAACATAAATTAAGTTCAAATGTTCATAAGCCGTCAAGGCTGAGCACAAATCAAGTTCAAATGCTCACAAGCCATTAAGGCCGAGCACAAATCAAATCCAAATGCTCATAAGCTGTCAAGGCCGAGCACAAATCAAATCAAATGCTCACAAGCCATCTAGAGCCGAGCACATGTTCAAATCAAATGTTCATAAGCCTTCAAGGCCGAACATAAATTAAGTTCAAATGTTCATAAGCCGTCAAGGCTGAGCACAAATCAAGTTCAAATGCTCACAAGTCATTAAGGCCGAGCGCATATGAAATCCAATGCTCACAAGCGATCAAGGCCGAGCGCATAAATCAAGTCAAAATACTCACAAGTCATCAAGGCTGAGAATCTCAAGATTGAAATACTCACAAGCCATCAAGGATGAGTATCTTAAGTTCCAATACTCAAAAGCCACCGAGGCAGAGTACGCAAATCCAAGATTACATACTCGCAGACCGTCAAGGCTGAGTGATCATCAAATTCAAATACTCAAAGTTTGATTACTTCAAATTTTAAGTCATTCATGAGCTACGTATTGATATAGAATTTATAAATCATGTTTCCTCCAATTTGTGGAATGGTGTTTACTTATAAATATCTCTTAATCAAAAGTACCATAATTTTAGGGGTAATTAACAATGAATGCTTGCGTTCATTGGAAGTCAGAACTCATTAAACAAAAAGTCTTATGATTTAAGATGAATTTAATAAAGGTCATATTACATTCTAATGTAACACATTTTTACCCTACAGTCTCTCCCTAAAAGATTTTTGGGAGAGGACCCTGAAGTTATTGGATGAGAGGGATAATAGTGTACTCCACAAATTTCAATGCATGTTAGCAAGAATGCTACTATGCACCATGTAACCTGTTTTGATCCGAAAGCTGTCCTATATTGTGGAGATCATCCATGGTGAAATTGATTTTCTTAAAATTTCTAGAAAGAAGACCTTCCTATAAATTCTACTCCCTTTGACCCTTAATTTAATTACTCTCAGCACTTTCTCTCTCTTTTTGCTGCTCCCCCCTCTTTGGTATGTGCGAAGCCCTCCCTCTCTCCATTTGGCTTTGATGTACATATTAGTGAGGATGAAAATTTCATATTATGAGAAGATATGCGTCATTTTTTAGTTTTTTTCCATACATTTTATGGATCAAATTCTACAAAAACTCTATTTATTTTTTTTTTAATATAAATTAGATACACAATATCTTACCCTAGGATGACAGCAAGTGGGGTATTCATTTTTTTACCCTACACTGGAACACGAATAATTAATCATGGGTACTGGAACACGAATAATTAATCATTCTACCCATACCTAATTATATACTCAATTTTTTTAAAAAAACTCGTATTCAAATCTAACCCAAATAAATTTTTTAGTACTCATTAACTATTCAAAACTTATAAATACCTTACTTAAATCATTAACCCTATTAAATTACATATTATATACCAATTACCTCAAGAAAATCTCACCGTAACAAATTAGATGATTAGATTATAAATATATATTATTTTTTATAATATATTATTATTATATTATTACGATCAATATGAGTAATCTTCATACTGGAAGATAGAATACTCTAGTTTCCTCGTCTGGGATTCGATATAGCTAGTTGCGACATCCGGAAGAGGAATACTCTAGTTTCCTCATCTGGGACTCGATGTAACTAGCCAGCCCGCAAGCTCAATTGGAATTAGCATTGCAAAAACTATACAATCTACGATTGAATTTTTTAAGCTTAGTCCCACATTCCGTGTGTGACCCCGAGAGAGCACGCCAGATGCTACAAAATAATGTTGAGGCGCACCAAGCCTCCATACTTACCTGGACGGAGTCTAAGAGCGATCATGAAGACTCTTAGCTTAGATCAGCGGCCTCCATTGCACCTTGGAGGAGCGCTGGTCTACCATCTCCCCAAGCGGGAGAGTGGACGTCGTAATTTGTGGTAGTGGGGTACGCGCTCGCGCGACCCTGTCCAATTCTAATAATGAAATATTTTTTTTTTGCTAGGGATTTAATTTGGATTGGACTCGAGATCTTCAGATTTGACTGTTCCTCCGCGCAGCCGGTTAGATGGTTGATTCTGTTAGCTTTCAGTCATTTATTGATTCTGTTTGTTTGATATGTATGTGAAGAAGATGCAAATAGAGTTGGAGATGCTTAAATGTGAACGTAAGAAAAGGAAACGAATGCAGGCGAGTTAATTGTCTGGCTTCATTGATTAGAGTGCCTAGATCTGGAATTTAATGTTTTTGTTTCCTAAAAGCCGTTTGTTTTACCGCTTTACAGATTTTTTTTTGTCCTCCTATTATACTTTCGAAATTGTCCCACTGTAATTGCTACAAAATATTTGGTAAAAGCACGTGGAGATTGAGATTGGTTGATTAGACTTGCTTAGCATCTTAGCTTGCATTCTCAAATACTTGTGATGCTGCATATCAGCTTATGATGTTTCTCAATGTTGCCAATACTGGGTTTACTATATATCAATACTTGCATTGTATATATTTGAATATACTAGGTGAAAAATCGAAGATACCAGAGTCAAATTATTAGAGAATTGAACACTCTTGCATTTGGTTTTGGTGCATGTATTTCGGTAGGCAGAAAAGATGTGTATTTTTTGCAGGTGGAATTTCCATACAGAGTTTGTGTTCCAGAAACAATGATGTGTTCTACTATAACTGATTACATGCAGTTGGGATGTGATTAAGTTTGGTATGTGCTGTTAGATGTTTTGTTCCTGCTTGGCTAGTTAAAAAAGAACATTGATATGTTCTACCATTCTAGTTGAAGTGTTGATTGATTTGCTTGAGCACTTTATACGGAGGTTCTGATTTGGTCATGCAAGATGTTCGACAGTAATTGTTTTATTTTTGTTGGGCAATAGAATGGTTTTCTGCTTTCATTCAAAGATATCATCCACAATGAATATCCTTGGGCAAAGTATTGCAATTGTCTTATTGGGCGCATGCTAATTAAGTTTTTTCACATGCCTTGATTGATCGCATTGCATACAAAGAGAGCATCGCAAGTCTAAATGGGAAAAATGCTAAAATTTAATTGAAAATGGATCCTCATGCATCTGCTCTTAAAAAGTTGTAGGTTCTATTTCCAGTCATATTAACTTTTAGGGTATGAATGTTTTGAATTAGATATTGACACTAATCTTTATAGAACTCGGTGAAGTTAGTTATTCTACGTGTGAAGTTATACAAGATAAGCCATCAACATGCTATTTGAAGCGAAGATAAATATCAAATGGGTGAAACAAAGGCATATGATGCACACAATTCTAGTGTTAATATATTTTTTACATATCAGATTTTAAGTTTGTAATATTTCTTTGTTCGTATCAAGTCAATAGATCTAATGACTCAAAGAAAGGTAAGTGTATACATATAACAAAGTTAGAGAGACTTCTCGAGCGACAGACATTAGTGGAGACAGACTTCTTAATAGAAAAAAAAAAATCGGAAATAAGGTCAATTGAGATATAAATTATTGCTCCTAGAAATATGACAAAATCACTCGAGCCTTAATCAACTAAAAGACCAAAGCCTCATCCGCTTTCATGGCGCTTTCTGCGGTGTGAAGGAGTACAGATCAAGTGTTTGGTTCGTCAGCCGATGAAATTGATGGAATAGGTTTTGTATATTCATCCAACAAATAATAATTCTAATCTACATTAGATTGATGGTAGAAGGAAGGGTCCCTTGTCTCCATAATTTCATCCATGAACTTGCTCGTCTAATTCCAATGGGCCAATCTCAAACAATGAATGCCCTTTAATCGTTAATCTACGTAGGGTCATGTTGCAATAGACCACTAACCATAGATCAGAATGAGGGAGATGCTTAGTACAGAATAAAATTCCTCAAATAGAATGCATGGATCAACAGATCCAGAGGAGATGAGGTAACAAAACAGGTCAAAGGATCAAGGCTGAAGATCTTGGATCAGTTCCACAATAAATCCCCAGCAACAGTTAAAAATTTAGGATTAGTTTTGGACAGAGTCGCGTAGCACTACACTTTGATAAATATTACATACTATGTGCAATATGCGCCAATGACAGTTGCATAAACAAGACGGACTGCAAGGAGCTGAGTCCGATTGCAAGGTCATCAAGTACAGACATAATACCACACAAAATGAAAATGAAGGGCAATCATATCTCATGTTCTTGTGGATTTGGGATTTAGTGGTTCTTCCTTCACTTAAGCTAATCACCAGATAGGCATTTATAAAATGTAGTCTTGCCTGGATAAAAAGTGTTTGCTTCCTACGATTGGATTAACTCGTTCATATATTGTTCATATATCTGATCAACATCAAGGATACCCGTAGGAAGGCCGAAAGCCTTCAAGATCCTCATATATTGTTCCATCTGGAACAACTTCTCTGGAAGCTAATTGTGTCGTCAAACATCAGTGTAAAAAAAACTCCTTTCCATCAGATTTACTTTGAACAAATTCAAGTTCTTCGCATCCGCCATGTTCCTTTGCTCTGCAGCTTAGGTGTTTGGTTCTCTCATCTACTTAGGATCTCTAAGATTTATTTCTCCTTTTGAATTGACTGTCCGTTTGAGGTTTGTAGATTGGCTATGTTCGCGATGCTTTATATTAATAGCTTGTGTTCAGTACATGAAGTGGTCTTATTTTTATACTGAATATGATGCTAATATTTTACAAGAAATATAAAATGAGAGGACTATAATAAGTTCAATTATATATCTACGGATAAATGGTTAAGTTGTAAATAGTTCAATTATATAAAATGAGAGGACTACAATATTTTTACACTAACCCTTACTGTTCATATTTTTGCAGCGGACCCTCATTTAGTTCGGATTTTGAATCATTTTAAGATTTAACCACATCAAAAGTCAAAAAAGTATAGCAGTTACAAAAAGTTATTTATTAAACATAGCAGTTAAAAAAAAAAGATATTTATTAAACCGTTTTAAAACAATTGACAATAAATTTCAGCTCAATTATGAGTTTATGATTAGTAGGTAACAACGGTGCCCAACAGTTCCTAACTTGAAAAAAAATGTTATCGAAATTGATTTAGTTTGTTTATACTTGAAAATTTTGAAAAAAAAAGTATGGTCTTTTATTAATACCAAAAGTTTGAGTTAAACAAAATAAATCAAAATTTAAATATTTACATTAAATTTTATATAATTATTTATATTAGAACATTGTTTTATTTTTTTAAAAATAATATAATAATATGATTTTGGTTTAACCTATATTTACGAACTAAATTTAAAATTTTTTGTTCTATTTTAGTTTAGATTTTAAAAAAGCTCACTTCAAAGTTAATTTAATTTTTTAAATAAAACAAAAAATCTAATTCAAGTTGAATCAGTTCGAGTTCTACAAATTGGACAACGCTAAGTATACATTTTTTGTTTCCTATAATTTTATCCCTTTCATTTATTTATACTTAATTTCTAGAGTATATGTTTGGTCATGTACCTAATTAACTAGGTGTGATGCTCCCGGGATTTAGCACAAATCCCAAAGTACACCGAGATGGAGCGATGGCGGGACCCCTCGTCATCAGCCGTGTTGGACGACTCGGGTGTGCGATCGTGTCACTGAGGCTGACACAAGTCCATAGGGCGAGGGTCGAGTCAAACCACGGAGTGTGGGTTCACACGTGGATGTTGGCTTTTGACTCGACCCATGGACCCCAGACCCTCTCGCACGAGCTTGCGAGCATGTGCATCGAAGAGGGTCAACCGTGGGGCGATTCTGAGGTCTAATCGACCCCGAACCGGCACTGAACCGCCCTTCCGGGCTGAACCGAACCGGTTCAGCCGGTTCAGACCGCTACAGCGTTCACGCACGCGAAAGGGGAAAGAAATCCCCTGTTCCTCGTCTTCGCTGGAAACGGCGCCGTCCGCCGTCGATTTCTCCACCTGGAAGAACGCTCGCCGGATTTGGAAGGTGGCCGGAGGTGCGGGCTGGCGTGGCGACGAGGGCGACGGAGTTTGAAGGCTGGGACTCCTACGTGGACGAGCCTAGGGCGGATTTTCAGATCCGCCCCGGTGGAAGCGAGATCTCCGGCCAATCACCGGCGGAGATCGCGGTTGCGTGGCGACGAAGATGGAAATCCCATCCTCGTCGAGGGGAGGTTGCAATCAAGCGGAATCGGGCGCTTGTGCAAGGTCTGGCGACGATGAATTCTCGACGAGATCTAGATCTGAAAACAGAGTCTGCTTCTTCTTCGTCGACGACGAGGCTCCGGCCACGGACTCGTCGGCAAGGGCTCTCAGATCAACTCACCGGTGCTCTGAGGTAAGGAAGGGTTCATCTCTTCCGGCGCCGGCAGCCAGACGCGGGAGTGCGATCGGATTTTCCGATCGCCGGTTCCACGCAGCCACAGCTTCCATTGGGTTCAATTTCTCGTCGGCGGCGGCTTCTCCGGCGACAATACTCCGGCGGCGACTTCTCCGTTCACGGACGACCAGATCCCGACCCGCCGGTGCAGCTCCGGTGGCTGGACGGTGACGGACAGGAGAGGGGATCATTCCCCTGTTTCAGCCGAAGTCTCGGCGCTGGTTCGGACGCGAGCGGGAAGAGGGAGAGAAGGTTTTGTGCGCGTGTTCGCGCGCGCGTTTCGTTTCGTCTCCGACGCAGCTTCTCGGAGGATCTCGGTGGGCTCGGCTCGTGGAGTGGTGGCGCGCTACAAGGGTAAACCCTCCCCGGATCTATCGTGTGTAGTGGTAGTAGGACGGTTTCCTCGTGTGTAGTGGATAGAGACTTTACCGCCGTCCGGACTTCGTGTGGCTTTTCGTCCGGACGGTTCTTTGCGTTATCTGTGTCCGCATATGTGTAGTGCGGATTTGTGACTGTTTGCAGGTGCTTGCTTGTTTGCTCACTGCAAAGTCTTGGACGTGTGTGCCGGCACCCTTGAAGGTGTTCGCCACCGTCCCCTTGTGATTGATTGAGGCCGCGCCGGTGCCTATCTCGGCTGTGTAGAGAAAGGAGCGCGGGTTGAGGGAATTTCTGTGAGTGCAAAGTGTTTTGGAGAGTCTCCATCACTTTGACACAGTTGAGAGATTTGTATTCGTGTCCGAGGGGCGGTATTCATACCGAACCCTTCGCACACGTGGTGTGAGGACTTGTAAAGTGCTGGGCCAGCTTCCGCAACGCGATCCTAACCGGTCGCGGGCCACTCTAGTGTAGGGCTGAGATCTCCGCGAGGGGATCTGCCGGTTGTGGTTAAATTTATTATTAAAAAAATAAATTTGCCCATAACAAACCGGTATCAGAGCTTAAGTTTGTGTAAGTCTATTGTCAGGGATATAGACGTCGGTGTACGCTGTTTGGAGGGTGCGTACGTCGGTGCCTAGCGCCGGGGCGTAGTCTCTCAGTCTCTTCACTGATCGCTCAGTTCCGACACAGACCGAGCACTACTTAGCTCTTTTCAGTGCACCCAGAGGTCAGACCATCAGATCTCATTCCACCAGCAGAACTTCAGAGTTACTTCTCACAATCACAATGGTTACAGCTGCAGAGCGCATCTCCCACTTGGAGACTGCGATAGGGAACTTCGATGGAGACGCTACGATCATGGAGCGTCTCGAGGCACTTCGGTCGGCGGTCGAGTCTGTTGGGACCCGCCTGGATTCTGAGTTGGCACATCTCTCCAGTGCCCTTGGTGGACTTGCATTGGAGGTGGCTGGTTTGAAGGGGCAGGCTGCTGCCCGTGCTTCTACTTCAGCCGCAGGCGCTGGGAGTTCCCAACCGCAGACCACTAGAGTGCGTGTTCCCGAGCCCTCTACTTTCAGTGGGGTACGCAGTGCAAAGGAACTAGAGAATTTCCTTTGGGATATGGAGCAGTATTTTAGAACTGCTCAGGTGCCTGATTATGAGAGAGCGCATTTGTGTTCGGCATATCTGACAGGTGACGCCAAGCTCTGGTGGCGTACCTTAGTGACCCCTCCGGGAGAAGAGGTGCCACGTGACATCTCATGGGATGAGTTGAAAACCGAACTGAAGAACCAGTTCCTGCCGACACACACTTCTAAGACTGTTAGAGACTCTTTACATAAGATCAGACACACGGGGACAGTTCGTGAGTATGTTCGAGCTTACTCTGCCGCCATGCTCGAAATACCACGAATGGAAGAAGATGATCGCTTGTACTTCTTCTTAGAGAGGATGCAGACATGGGCACAGTTGGAAGTTAGGAGACATAGCCCATTAACTCTCAAAGAGGCTATGGCCATAGTTGATTCCTTAGTGGATTTGAGGGATAGGAAGCAATCTGCCCCTATCTCCTCTGGTCCATCTAAGTCACGTTCCCCTCAGAGGAATAAGGGGAAGCGTCTAGCTCCAGGACCCAAGGGTGGGTATAAGAAGAAGCAAGGAAAAGGAGGAGCTACCTCTTCAGGAACCGGCCAGAAGAAAGTCACACCAGCCGGTTCTCCTCCTAGGGGCGCTCCCAAGCAGCAGCTGAAGTGTTTTCTTTGCCGAGGTCCTCATCGTATGCGTGATTGTCCTCGGGGAGATACACTTGCAGCTATTGTTCAGCGGGAGGCTGCCCAATCTGAAGATGCTCTGATCACTGTGAATCCTTTGGTGATCAACGCCATTGCTACTTCCACCACAATGAACCAAGTTGATGTACGTGGAGATGAGGGTGAACTCACATCGAGTTCATGCCATGATCGATAGTGGTGCATCTCATGTTTTTGTGGCTCATGGCATGGCGACGCGGCTAGGGCTGAGCATGTCCCCTGCTCAGGACCGCTTCAAGACGATCAACGCTGAGGAGCGGCAGATCGCAGGAATATCCTATGATGTTCCTCTTGTCTTCGGGGAGTGGAAGGGTAAGAACTATGTACGCGTGGTTCAGATGGACGATTATGATGTCATCGTCGGCTTGGAGTTGATACAGAAGATGAAGGCTGCTATAGTCCCTCATCTAAAGGGTGTCCAGGTGATGGATGAGAGATACCCTTGCTTTATTCGTTGCCTACAGTTGGCTGGGTCGGATAAGTCAGTGCGACCAGGGAAGGCTCAGAGTACATACATATCGGCTGCTACTCTTGAGACAGGCTTACGTCGGGGCGAGCGGACCTTTCTGGCTACATGGGTGACGGCCCCTGTAGAAGGTCCAGACGATGTACCAGCAGAAGTGAAGAATTTACTTGAGGAGTTCCAGAATCTTCTTCCGCCTGAGCTACCTAAGGAGCTTCCTCCCAGACGTGTGATTGATCACCGCATTGAGTTGGTTCCTGGGGCAGCTCCTTCTTTCCGACCCCCATACCGCATGCCTCCTGCAGAGCTCGTAGAGCTGAGGAAGCAGTTGGATGAACTCTTGGCAGCTGGGTTCATCCAACCCTCCAAGTCTCCATTTGGTGCTCCTGTGCTGTTTCAAAAGAAAAAGGACGGTAGTCTTCGCTTCTGTGTTGACTACCGTGCCTTAAATAAGATCACCATCAGGAACAGATGCCCGATCCCACATATCCAGGACCTCATTGACAGACTAGCGGGCGCTACTATCTTCACCAAGCTTGATTTGAGATCAGGCTATTGGCAGGTCCGCATAGCTGAGGGAGATGAGGCAAAGACAGCCTGTGTCACCCGGTACGGCGCCTTCGAGTTCTTGGTGATGCCATTCGGCTTAACCAATGCGCCGGCTACCTTCTCCCACCTGATGAATAATGTTCTGACACAGTTGCTAGACGATTTTGTGGTCGTCTACCTTGATGATATCGTGGTGTACTCGGCCACGATGGAGGAGCATTTGCAGCATCTGAGATTGGTGTTTCAGAGACTGAGGGAACACCAGCTGTATGTGAAGAGGGAGAAATGCTCCTTTGCTGCTTCTGAGATCCAGTTTCTGGGCCATGTGGTAGGCCATGGCACTGTCCAGATGGATCCTGAGAAGGTGCGTGCCATCGTCGAGTGGACCACACCTACTTCCCCTACTGAGCTTCGATCTTTCCTGGGAGTGGCGAATTTCTACAGGAAATTTATCCAGGATTACTTCAAGATCGTAGCTCCACTTTCTGACCTCCTGAGGAAGGAGACTCCATGGCTATGGCAAGAACGGCATCAGACTGCGTTTGCAGAGTTGAAACGCAGGATCGCCAGTGAGCCGGTTCTTCGTATGCCGGACTTCAGTCGGCCCTTTGAGGTCCATACCGATGCCTCTGACAGAGCGATCGGCGGAGTGCTCTTACAGGAGGGACACCCAGTGGCATTTGAGAGCCGGAAGTTAAGTCCGGTGGAGCAGCGTTACTCAGCTCACGAGAAGGAGATGGTCGCCGTGATCCACTGCCTTCGAGTTTGGCGCATCTATCTTCTCGGTAGCGCTTTCGTAGTGAAGACGGATAATGTCGCCAACACATACTTCGCTACGCAGAAAAAGCTTTCACCTAAACAAGCGAGATGGCAGGAGTTCCTCGCTGAATTTGACTTCACCTGGGAGCACAGACCGGGGCGCTCCAATGTGGTTCCAGATGCTCTCAGTAGGATGTGCACTATGGTGCTTGCTTCTATATCGAGGATTGAGGGTGACCTCCTCGATCGCATTCGGCAAGCTGCTGCTCTCGACGCCAAATACCAGCAGCTGATCGCCGACGTGCGAGAAGGCAAGGTTCGTCGTTACTATCTTCAGGGCGACGACCTTTTGATGGCCGAGGGCGGTCGGCCACTTGTTCCGGCGACTAGCAGACTTCGACGCGAGTTATTGCGAGAGCTTCACGACACGGCATGGAGTGGACATCCGGGACAGCGCAGGATGCTAATTCTATTATCCCGATCTTGTTATTGGCCCTCCATGCGAGCTGATGTCGATCATTATGTCCGCACCTACTTGATCTGCCAGCAGGATAAAGTTGATAGGAGGTGCGAAGCTGGATTGTTACAGCCTCTTCCCATTCCGGAACGACCATGGACTTCAGTTTCCATGGATTTTATTACTGGGTTACCGAAGGTCGAAGGGAAGGCTTCTATCTTTGTTGTGGTGGACAGGTTCTCTAAGTACTCTGTGTTCATCGCAGCACCTGAGCCTTGTTCAGCCAAGGAGACGGCTGACCTATTCTTCAAGCATGTAGTGAAGCTTTTTGGGCTTCCTCTGGACATTGTTTCTGACAGAGATGCCAGGTTCACTGGTAACTTCTGGACGTCCTTGTTCAAGACTCTTAGTTCCGAGCTAAAGTTTTCTATAGTGAACCATCCTCAGACCGATGGCCAGACAGAGAGGATAAATGCACTACTTGAAGAATACCTTTGTCACTTCGTGTCGGCAAGCCAGCGCAACTGGGTGTCTCTCCTCGACACGGCGCAGTTTGCCTACAACTTGCAGCAGTCTTCAGCGACCTGCAAGACACCATTTGAGTTGGTGTTAGGACGACAGCCTCTCACCCCCGCTGATGTTGTGCAGCACACCGATGGTGAGTGCCCAGTAGCCTATCGGGTTGCGAGAGATCATGCCGAGGTGCTCCAGGAGGCTCGTGATAGCTTAGAGCACGCTGCAAGAAGGATGCAGCATTATGCCAATCAGAGTAGACGCGATGAACAGTTCGAAGTTGGAGATCTTGTGCTATTAAAGTTGACACCTCAGATGTGGAGAAAGATCTCAGCCAAGACTGCGCATCGCAGCCTTATTCAGAGATATGAGGGACCTTTCGAGGTCTTGAGACGGGTTGGTGCTGTAGCCTACAGGCTGAAGCTTCCCGACAGATTAAAGCTTCATCCGACCTTTCATGTAAGCTTTTTGAAAAAGTTTCATACCGACGAGACCGACCCTAGTCGCTCTCAGGGGCGTCGGGATCCTCCTAGTGTTCGAGCAGAGTTCGATAAAAAGATTGAAAAGATTTTGAATCACAAAATACTCGGACAGTATAGGAGGAACAGGCGGATGGAATTTCTGGTGCAGTGGGAAGGAACACCCATAGAAGAAGCTAAGTGGGAAAAAGCTTCTGATTTGTGGCAGTTTGAGGAGGAGTTGAAAATCTACATGGACAGCCTGTCGTCGAGGGCGACGACGAACTTGGGTGGGGGAGTATGTGATGCTCCCGGGATTTAGCACAAATCCCAAAGCACACCGAGATGGAGCGATGGCGGGACCCCTCGTCATCAGCCGTGTTGGACGACTCGGGTGTGTGATTGTGTCACTGAGGCTGACACAAGTCCATAGGGCGAGGGTCGAGTCAAACCACGGAGTGTGGGTTCACACGTGGATGTGGGCTTTTGACTCGACCCATGGACCCCAGACCCTCTCGCACGAGCTTGAGAGCATGTGCATCGAAGAGGGTCAACCGTGGGGCGATTCTGAGGTCTAATCGACCCCGAACCGGCACTGAACCGCCCTTCCGGGCTGAACCGAACCGGTTCAGCCGGTTCAGACTGCTACAGCGTTCACGCACGCGAAAGGGGAAAGAAATCCCCTGTTCCTCGTCTTCGCTGGAAACGGCGCCGTCCGCCGTCGATTTCTCCACCTGGAAGAACACTCGCCGGATTTGGAAGGTGGCCGGAGGTGCGGGCTGGCGTGGCGACGAGGGCGACGGAGTTTGAAGGCTGGGACTCCTACGTGGACGAGCCTAGGGCGGATTTTCAGATCCGCCCCGGTGGAAGCGAGATCTCCGGCCAATCACCGGCGGAGATCGCGGTTGCGTGGCGACGAAGATGGAAATCCCATCCTCGTCGAGGGGAGGTTGCAATCAAGCGGAATCGGGCGCTTGTGTAAGGTCTGGCGACGACGAATTCTCGGCGAGATCTAGATCTGAAAACAGAGTTTGCTTCTTCTTCGTCGACGACGAGGCTCCGGCCACGGACTCGTCGGCAAGGGCTCTCAGATCAACTCACCGGTGCTCTGAGGTAAGGAAGGGTTCATCTCTTCCGGCGCCGGCAGCCAGACGCGGGAGTGCGATCGGATTTTCCGATCGCCGGTTCCACGCAGCCACAGCTTCCATTGGGTTCAATTTCTCGTCGGCGGCGGCTTCTCCGGTGACAATACTCCGGTGGCGACTTCTCCGTTCACGGACGACCAGATCCCGACCCGCCGGTGCAGCTCCGGTGGCCGGACGGTGATGGACGGGAGAGGGGATCATTCCCCTGTTTCAGCCGAAGTCTCGGCGCTGGTTCGGACGCGAGCGGGAAGAGGGAGAGAAGGTTTTGCGCGCGTGTTCGCGCGCTCGTTTTGTTTCATCTCCGACCGGACTTTCCGACGCAGCTTCTCGGAGGATCTCGGTGGGCTCGGCTCGTGGAGTGGTGGCACGCTACAAGGGTAAACCCTCCCCGAATCTATCGTGTGTAGTGGTAGTAGGACGGTTTCCTCGTGTGTAGTGGATAGAGACTTTACCGCCGTCCGGACTTCGTGTGGCTTTTCGTCCGGATGGTTCTTTGCGTTATCTGTGTCCGCATATGTGTAGTGCGGATTTGTGACTATTTGCAGGTGCTTGCTTGTTTGCTCACTGCAAAGTCTTGGACGTGTGTGCCGGCACCCTTGAAGGTGTTCGCCACCGTCCCCTTGTGATTGATTGAGGCCGTGCCGGTGCCTATCTCGGCTGTGTAGAGAAAGGAGCGCGGGTTGAGGGAATTTCTGTGAGTGCAAAGTGTTTTGGAGAGTCTCCATCACTTTGACACAGTTGAGAGATTTGTATTCGTGTCCGAGGGGCGGTATTCATACCGAACCCTTCGCACACGTGGTGTGAGGACTTGTAAAGTGCTGGGCCAGCTTCCGCAACGCGATCCTAACCGGTCGCGGGCCACTCTAGTGTAGGGCTGAGATCTCCGCGAGGGGATCTGCCGGTTGTAGTTAAATTTATTATTAAAAAAATAAATTTGCCCATAACACTAGGCATGACAATTGAACTTGACATAATTAGATACCCAAATTGGACAACGCTAAATGGGATGAGTTTAGATTTGATGCATGAGGTTTTAATCATATTTAGATATCTCATAATTAAAATAAACATAAATAAAAAGATATATTATTATCATTATCATTAAAAAATATATAAAAAATTAAAAATAATAATTATATAAAGATATATAATAATAATAATTTATTTATATTTTATGTATAATTTTAAAATAAAAAATAGAATAATCAAGTACTAGTGGATAGTTGTTTAAATACTTGAGTTGAGTTCAAATTATGAAGTAGGTACTTAGTAGAGTTCAAATGGGGTTTAGGTGTCACTCAAAAAATTGAGTTTGGCATCACTAATCAAAATTAGGGTGCATATATTTTAATTTTGAAACTCAGAATTTTGAATAATTACAATATGCAGTGAAGTTGTGATAAGATTAATAAATTATTATTATTATTAGTTTAAATCATTATTATAAATTTTTTAACTTTGAACTATAATAAATGCATTTACGAAAAATTATGATGTAATTAAGAATTATCATTGTAATTGAAAGGTCGTACATGGATTATATGACTTGAGACTCACTTGAATTTGATTTCTTTAACAACATATCAAAAATACATAGTCTAAGCTTGACTCGTTTACGAAAGGATCAACTTGGCTATAAAAATATATACATAATTCGCATAAATAAAAAAATATATATATATCAATATAACAAAAATTAAGATATAATAATATTATATTATTATGCGTATATATAATATAAATAATATATATTATTATTAATAAGCTAGTAAGGTTGAGTTTTATCTGTTTTACTTATGTTGTCTATGCCAAAATATATATGACTTATTTATCATTTAATCTGTCTTTTATTTTATTCATAAATTATATAATCCAAATATATTTATAAATAAATTTATTCTATTTATGTCATGTTTTCATGTAAATAAGTTTTACTTCTTTACACTTAGTAGCTTAATCCCACGTGCATGATGCAGAAGGAGCAATGTGTATGCTATAAGAGAACATGCAGGCCAGCCTTCCATTGCACTTGGGTCAGTGACCTCCATTGCACTTGGGAGTGCATGATGCAGACGGAGTCTTTGAGCGATCATGGAGGCTCGTGGCTTAGGTCAGTGACCTCCATTGCACTTGGGGGGGCGCTAGTCTACTATCTCCCCAAGCGGGAGAATGGAGCTCGCGCGACCCCTTCCAACACTAATCTTAAATTATTTGTTTTTGCTTCGGATTTAATTATAATTGTATTTGAGATCTTCAATCTGTTTTGTTCGTTACAATTTTTGGAGGAATGTACTCAGTTTTATTTTGTTGCAATTTTTGGAGGAATCACTTGTGCTTTTTGTTGGATCGAACTAAAGGTTGTGATAATGAAACACAACATAAAGATATGTTAAAGCATTGAGAAAATACCATAGCGGAAGCGTACCTAAAGAATCCTGAGATTGAGAAGAGGAATCTGTCTTGATCTTCTATAGGCTTTGTGTTTCCCAGACTCAGAATAAATTATCGAGTCTTGGTAATGGGAATCACCTATATCTATATAGGGGAAGAAGATAAAACTCCTTATTAATTAATTAAGAAAGCACACGCCTGCAGGGACCACGACATTTTATTTAATATTATTTCTATTTCTAACCCATCACAAAAATAGAAATAAAACTTAAGTCTCTACACATAATAATATTCCATACAAATTTGAGATAATTAAGTCATAGTTATTATTTCTTAATCGATCACTTAAGTACGGCTAAAATATTCTAGATAGCCATATACAATTATTAATTAATACATATGTGGTCCACATTAATTAATCTAACACTTTTTTGAATCATGGAATAGCAAAGTAATTTTTTTTTCCTGAAACAAACCATACGGATCTTCAATCAGTTACATCACCAAAAAACTGCTTTAGCAGCTCATTCGGCCAGTTTACAATCCAAGCATTAGCTAGAGAGTTTTTCCTAGCTGTTTATCAACAACTAGCTGTTGGGTGAGTTTCCCTCCTATGTGGAGGATGACTCAGTTTACCCATGTGGAGGATGGCTCAAATCATGCCACATGGATGAAGCAGCTCAGTTTGTACACTCCAGAAGATGGTGGACACAGTGTCCACGATCTTGTGAAGATCGTGGATTTTCTGCAAAGATCGTGGACATGAAGATCGTGGACACAGTGTCCACGATCCTGAAGATCGTGGATTTTCTGCAAAGATCGTGGACACAGTGTCCACGATCATGAACATGGTAGATTTTCTACAAAGATGGTGGACACAGTCCAAAACTTCATGGACACAGTCCAAAAGATGGTGGACACAGTCGAGAACTTCATGGACACAGTCTAGAAAATGGTGGACACAATCCAGAACTTCATGGACACAGTCAAGAAGATGGTGGACACACCCCAGATTATGGTGGACACACCATAGATTATCATGGACACAGCTGCAGTTATCATGGACAAGCTCCAGCTATGGTGGATATGCACAGTACCTATCATGGACACACTTCAGTTATCGTGGACTCACACTAAAGTGGATTTTCTGTTAAGATCATGGAGACAGAAGATCGTGGATTTTCTGTGAAGATCATGGACACAGAAGATCGTGGACACAAAAGATCATGGATTTCCTGTCCACGAAGTTCATAGATGTGTTAATGTATGTTTGACACGTGTTATTATCATTAGGTTTTATTGGGTGTGTGGGTGCATGCTGCTGTACACAACAGATTGGAAAGAACAGACGTGGAAAAAAAGAGAGAGAGAAGAAGCTTCAGCGACAAGCTGTGAACTTAGGGCAGTCTGTTTAAATCAGCCGCCGGCAAGAAGTTCACTGTTGGATCGGGCTGCGATTTTGGGAGAAGGTTCGAGACTCAGTGCTCTTCAATCTGAACGATCGGATCGTCGAACTGAGGTCTCAGTTTCTCGCAGCAAGCCCAGAACCGAGATCATCTCTTTTGTGAAACCTGATTTCTTCTCCTCTCCTGTTTTTTGTTTGCCAACAGTGTGTTGATGCTTGTCTGAGATCCAAGATCAGTCTTGATGATGTGGTTATGTTCCTAGATGTTCTAGGAAGATCTGTAAGACCCATTAAACTGATTTAGTGGAAGTTTGAACGGACTCTAGTCCCGTGGTTTTTCCTCATTGAGCTTTTCCACGTAAAATCCCTGGTGTCTCTTGTCTGTCTGGTGTTTTATTATTCCGCTGCTATTTTTCTGTGTTTTATTGCCAGTAGTCGTTCAGTGTTAAATCTAGCAACAGAGGTTTTTGCGCAGTCTCCTCCCAACAAGTGGTATCAGAGCTGAGGCTGATCCCAACAAGTGGTATCAGAGGCAAGTTGAGGTAATCTGTTGCATTCGAGATATAGACGTTAGCTCACGCTGTTTGGAGGGTTCGTACGTCGGGGCGTAGTCTCTCAGTGTCTTTGCTAATCGCTCAGTTTCGAACCAGATTTAGCCCTAGTTTCCTCAGTGCACCCAGAGGATAGAACTCTGAAGTTTTTGTTGCTAGTGGGAACCTGCTTGCATTTCACAATGGAGGTGAATACAAGCAGAATGATTTTATTAAACGGTTCAAATTACCATAAATGGAGGGGAAAGATGGAAGACCTCATTTATGTAAAAGATTATTATCAGCCAGTCTTCCTTAGTGAGAAGCCCGAAGGTAAGACCGAAGAGCAGTGGGCAATTGCTCATCGGCAAGTGTGTGGATATATAAGACAATGGTTGGATGATAATGTTTTGAACCATGTGTGGGGTCATTTTGTTACTTTGAGAAATGCGTTATGACCGTTTCAAATCCACCTTAAATCAATAAGGCTTTTTATTTAATGGGTTCTGGCTTCCAATGAGCGCAAGCGTTCATTGTTAATTACCCCTGAGAGTAGGGAACCTTTGATTAAGAGATCTATAATACGCAACAAGATAAGAGAAAGAAATCGGACAATATCATTTTACAAAACTTGACATATTTAAACGGTGAGAAAATGGGCTTTTTCATCAATTTAAATATCATGCGCCCACCGGACATTCGGCTTTGGAGCACTATAATGAGTGATACACGGTCTAGGCAACCCGATGTTATATTGAGGAACTACGCCCCGATGGTAAACATCGACGTACGCACCTCCCAAACAATATTTCATCGCAATTGCATTTAGACGTGTTGGGTATTTGATTTAGAAATTCATCCGGCTTTGCGGCGTATTGGATGATTTAATTTTGGGAGATTACCCGGCCTCGTGGCGTGTTGGATAACTTAATTTAGGAATTCATCCGGCTTTGCAGCGTATTGGATGATTTAATTTTGGGAAACTACCCGGCCTCGCGGCGTGTTGGATAATTTAGCTTAGAAATTCATCCGGCTTTGCAGCGCATTGGATGATTTAATTTTGGGAAATTACCCGGCCTTGTGGCGTGTTGGATAATTTAGCTTAGAAATTCATCCGGCTTTGCAGCGTATTGGATGATTTAATTTTGGGAAATTACCCGGCCTCGTGGCGTGTTGGATAACTTAATTTAGAAATTCATCCGGCCTTACCGAATGAAACGTTATATCGAGGAGCTGCGCCCCGACGCTAAACGTCGACGTACGCACCTCCCAAACGATATTCCGTCGCATTGGTATAAGGCTTTCAGTATGTTCGTACGAGTGTGTTTTTGGAGTTAGACATTTTACATTTCAGAGTATTTTAAATATGAGACAACGTGATATAGATTTATGCTCATGATGCCGAAACGACTATACCGGATTCAGACACTTCATTAATTTCCATCTCCTTCTCTTTTTATCCCTTTTTTATCGCTTGTTTTCATTGTTGCCGTTTTTGTTTCTCTCGTTTGTTATTATTTTTTTACAAGAGTATAAAGCAACTCTTCCTTCGAGACCATGACATTTGATCATTAATTTGATCCCGATGTTAAACTGGGAATCAAGGGGCGGAATTAGCGATGCCAAGAGGGTCTTCTCTTGGTGACTCCGCAACCCTCGGTCAAAGGGGAAAGTTACCCTTTCCCTTTTTTTCGCGGCGGACAGACAGAGTCCGAGCGATTCCTTGATTGACGACGATTTTGGGGAATCGCCGTAGGGTTCGCGTCCCAGCGATTGACGACAGCGCCGGTCTCTGAGAAAGCGGGCGGGAGGCGTTCATCCGGGTCGGAGGAGGGATGATGTCACTGCTGCGCTTCCGGCGGTATTGGGGCTTATGGCATTACCGAGAGCGACTGCCAACTGTTTGTCGGCAATGAAGGAGAACGGAGGTGAGGCATAGGAGGCGAGGTCGCAGGGGAAGAGCGGCGGCGTCAGATCGTGGCAGCGTTAACATCGGCGGAGGTGGCAGAGATGGTCGGAAATGACCAAGCTTGTAGCGGGAGCTAGCATGAGGGATTAGGGTCCTGGGTGGTACGGATGGTGGAGGCGTCGAAGCGGCGACAACCCCTGTCGAAAATGACGGCGATCGCGCCCTGCTACCCAGTAGGGAGAATTTTTCTTTCTCTCTTCTTCTTCTTCTTCTTTTTTTTATTTTAAATATCTCTTCTCCTAGATACTAGGAGAAGGGTTTTACGAGTGTTGTTTTTTTTTATTGATAGCAGATTTGTGGTAGCTCGTGAGGGGGTCTGCTGCCCTCCAAATCCGGGAACGAAATGAGGCTCGATTTCATCGAAGAAGAACTCTGATCAGGGTCTATACCGCACCAAATCATGGTAATCCCGAATTTTTGACAGGTAAATCATGGATCCTAGTCTTCCATCGTTCCTCTGAGTTCTCAATGTCAAATAAACTCGTTATTTGTCCGAAGCAGCAGATTAAAAGAGACGGCTGTTCAGTTCATCGTTCTTCTGTGCAAGGCTGCCGGAATTAATCCCACCACGGCGAGAGATTGTTCCTTTAACAATGGCGGGTTGGATTTGTGCTAACTCGGTGGCAAAGTTCCAGATGTCAACCCGGTAGTAAAATAGATTCGGGCCGGATCCACCTCAAACCCACGTATACCTCCACCCTCTTTATTATATGTATTTTTCATTTGTTGTCGTTTTTTGTTTTGTTTTCTTTAATACCTCTTTTGTCTGTGAGAGCCCTTGCACGGCGGCGACCGGCGATCTTTGTCAAGGTAGAATTCTCTGGCTGCTTACTGCGACCAGATTTCATACAGGTAAGCTTGCCTTTTTTTTTTGTGTGTGATTTTCTCCCTTCTTAACTCCTCTTAGCGACGCAATTCATTTCACTATTCCCTTCTCACAGGAAGAGCCCTCTTCAAGATTCTAAGGCGGCAGCGGGCCTTTTGACAGAACTCTTTGAGGGGTTTCATCGCTTGATGTGATTTTGTTTTGGACAAAGTCCCTGAGAAGAAACAAGGGAGGGCTTTTGACAGGTACTTCTCTTTTACGATTCAGATATCGGCTCTGTTTCTTCCCCTTTTTACGAGTTCTTATTTTTCTTTTGTGCTCTGGCTGGCCTTCCCGCGTCCCTTCTCCTTTTTCGTTTTCTTTTTATTAACTTCTTCGCATCTTTTTTTTTTTTTTTTTGTTTCATGCACCTCTTCAGTCTTCTTCTACTACGCTTCTATCAACGTCAACATGCTTCTTTCTTCTTCTACTACACCTCTGCCACCTTCAGCTGTTTCATGCACCTCTTCAGTCTTCTTCTACTACGCTTCTGTCACCATCGACATGTTTCTTTCTTCTTCTACTACACCTCTGCCACCTTCAGCATATTTCTTTCTTCTTCTACTACACTTCTGCCACCTTCAACATGTTTCTTCTCTTCCCCTTTTTGACGCCTCTCGTCTTTTCTTTTTCTTCTTTTTTTTACTCTTCATCTCCTTACGTCCTCCCTTTCTTCGTTTAGATTTTTTTTTTTGGTCTCGGGGTTGGCTTTTCAGCCTCTATTCTACCTCTCAAGGATTATATGCCCCCTCTTTCTTGCGTAAACCCTCGGAACTAGCTTCCCAGTTCTGATTCTACCTCTCAGATATAACCTCTCTTTTGTTCCTTTTTGTTTCCCCTTTTTTTTTTTAGCCCTCACCTCCTTCCTCTCTCTTTTTCTTAGAAATCCAGCACCTTCTCTTCCCTTTCATTCTTCAGCCTTCCACATCACCTTTTCTCTCCTCTTTCTTTACCGAGTGCTCTCTGAACCAAAGAGATGATGTACACAGTGCCAGGGTGCATGGTGGCATCCATAAAAAGATTGCATGTATAAAACTTGTGTGTGTGCTTCTCGTGATGCCAGGATGCTTAGTGCATCCATGAAGCCTAAGAAAAACCGAATGGGGGAAGAGAGCGTGTGTGTGTGCAGCCATCGTGAGCCAGGATGCTTAATGCATCCATGAAGCCTAAGAAAACCGAATGGAGAAGCTTTTCTTCATTTACCTTCTTCATGCAGTCTCCTCTTCTTCTTGCGATGCCTTCGGTGGTGTTTTTTTTCTTCTCTGTTGGCTCCTCTCTCCCCGTTCTTTTTTTTTTGGTCGTGACCCTTCTCTTATAAGGTTTCAGCCGATCCCTCACAGCTGTCTTCCCCTTTTTTATTTCGCGCTCCCTCTATCCCTGTCACTGTGGAGGCCGCTTTTTTTTTCTGCCAATTGCGGCGGCTACCTTTTCTCATTCTCCAGCACTTGTCCCCTCATCCTTTTGGGCTGGTGGCGGGTGATGACCCTTTTTGTTGCACCTTTTGGCGTGTTTCAGTTTTTGCTTCTGTTCCGTGTCAGACAATTTCCAATCCTCCTTAGAAATGTTTATATTTTATTCTCATTTTCCTTTCTTTTGTCTTTTGCAAAGCTGATTTTTTAATTAAGGTCCCTTTGTCTTCTTATCAGCGTTTAGGAAACTTTTATTTTCCTCTGGCGCTTCTTCTTTTTTTTCTTTGGAAATTTTATTTGCTGCCAATGCCTGTCTTTTCTTATGAGTTACTATTCTCCTCATTCGTTTTCTGCTACGTTATCTCCTTGTAAATGCCTTGCCTTATTAGGAGGGGTGCATTTATTCATTTTTATTAGTTTGCTTTGCCGCAAATCCCTTTCGTTATTTGCTACCGAACATTTTTCTTGAAATGCTAGTGTATGACAGATTCTCCTTTTGATCCAATTTTAATGCATTTCCAACTTCATTAAGTCACAATCAATTTTGACTTGATTTCATTGAAGTTTGACCATCAATCTTAATGTCATTTGAATGCCTCACAATTTTTTTACATGAAGATTGGACCCGCATTGTGCATCCCCTCTCTTCTTTAGTCTTGATCATCAAAAGTTCCCAGCGCCTTTACTTGATTTTGTGCTCCTTGCTTTACTCAAGCTGATTTTGTTACCTGTTTTTTTGTTAGAATTTTGACAAGTTCTATTAGGCTGAATAATAGATGGACTGCTCCCAACGATCCAACGGACAAATCCTGTCATTAATTTTGCATTCTGCAATAAATAGCAGGTTCACTTCTCCCGAATAGTTGTCTCTTAACAAATGCCGAATACTTATGCTACATTTGCTTTGTAGAGGCATCAGGCAGACAGAAGAGAGGTGGCTTTATCTACGATATATCCATGTTTTATTGGTTCAAGAATGCTTGGGAGCTCCGTTTTGTTTTCATGGTCTTTTAATGTGGCAAAATCACTTGGTGTTGAGGATTGCGTAACAATTGCCTTGGGGTTGCTGGCATAGCTTTGTTCACTGTGGCTTATGATTATTAGGTAGTGCATGATAAGCAGAAAGCTACTCCACCGTTTTGATTCAATTCTGGATGGCACATTCACTCTTGGTTCGTTTATTTACTCCAATGTCTTGCAATAACAGGAAATTGGTGTTCTGGCTCTTCTGTTCTGCATCTTTCATGCCTGCACCGGTTTTAGTTTACCCGCGTAGCGAAATGTATGTTGCATCAAATGAATTTGCTGTATAATTGGTTACGCAATAAAAGTGTTCTCCATCCCTTGCTGTGAAATTTCGGCTCAACAAATGCCCCTCGGCGGATTTTGTATAAGCCACAAGCATATATAAATCCGTCGAAAGTGTCCTTGCTTCAGATGTATTTGATTTGGCTCACCCTTCGAGGAATTTTGATGTATCTCTTCTCTTGTATCCTATACCTAGCCCCTCGCCTTTGCATTGGTGTGGCTTCGCCGCTTGTTGATTTTAGATCATATGGCTGATAATGATCTATTTAGTGACTGGGATTCTATCAACTCCTTGTAAGCATCTGGTACTTGGTATGATAATGATTTCTTGTTTGGCAGGTTGTTATACCTCGCGTGACAACATGATCATATTGTTAAACTACTGTTCAACAGGGCAATGCAGGTAATATTGAGGAGGACATTCTGCGGTTTTGGCAAATATGTTGCTGTAAAACTTAATCTCTTTCTCGTCATTTTCCCTCATCTGCGAGGATTTGCATTCTTATTTCTCATCCCTATGGTTAGGATTGATCTCAAGTACCTCTTCGATGTCTAACTTGACAAGATAAACTCATGCTCCTCTGTATAAGGCCTTGACGTTTATGCTCTCCAGTTCCGACACTTTGGCGCAAGTTCTTTTTGCCCTTTTTTTTTAACCTGTTAGCTTCCATTCGCGTGCTGCATTATAGGGGTCACAAGTTACCCTTTTTAGAACTTCGGGTTGTTTTCCTTTGGGCGAGCCACCGTAATCGATGAATTCTGCAACCTTTTCATATTTCTCGGAGGTTCAGTGCGCTTCCCTCTTCCTTTTTTTTTTTAGAGCGGCCTCGATCTTCTCCTTATTATTCATGTTCCATGATTTATCCTTAACAGATGAGACACGCTTAACTTCATAAATTATTTGAATAAAATCGAACATGTCGTTTGAATAAAATCCTTGCTTGGGCTGTCGTGAATTATTTCAAGCCCCTCTTTTTTCATTTTCTCCCTTTTTGAGTCAAGTCAAACTGATGTATCGACACAAACGAAAGGAACGTTTGATTTTTGTCTTTCTCTTTTTTTTTTATTTGATTTGATTTTTTATTTTTTTTATTTTTTGTATTATTTTGTTTCATTCATTTATTTATTTATTTATTTATTTATTTATTTTATTTTATTTTTATTTATTTTTATTTATTTATTTTTTATATTATTTTTTATTTTATTTTTTTATATATATATATATTTTTTATGTTTTTTTTGTTTTTTTTTTAATTATTTTATTATATTTTTTTTTTAGTTATAAGGGGCGAATTTTCGCTTCTGTCATCTGCTTGGGGCGAATGTTCGTATGAGGGAGTTATATAGTTTCACCGAACGGTCAACTGGCAACGACCCGATGCCCCTGATCTTACTATTGCTTTGTCGGGATTAGGTTTGCGCCTTTAAACATGGTATTTCTTTAAGAAGCGGCCATTAATGGGTGGCATTGGATGTGCCCCGTCTTGATCTGTCAACTAGTAGGCTCCCCCCTCATAGACTTTTCCTATCACGTAAGGCCCCTCCCAATTAGGGTTGAACTTTCCTTTTGTCATCTTGTTGGATATGATGGGCCGCCTTACTACTAGGACAAGATCTCCTTTCTTGAAAGTGCGTTCCCTGGCTAATTTGTCATACGCCCTTGCCATTTGTGCTTGGTATAGCTCTAGGTTTTGCTGCGCAACCAGCCTTTGCTCATCAAGTGTGTCTAGTTCATCAAGACGTAACTGGACATTTTCATCCATTGTTATGTCACATTGCATTGCCATTCTTAGCGAGGGTATTTCCACCTCGAGTGGAAGCACTGCTTCGACACCAAAGACTAAGGAATAAGGTGTTGATTGTGTAGGTGTACGATACGTGATTCGATAAGCCCACAATGCTTCCACTAGCTTTTGATGCCACTCCTTTTTGTTCTTTGAAACGCTCTTCTTGAGCAGCTTGCATAGAGTCTTATTGAATGCTTCGGCCAATCCATTCGCTCTTGGGTTGTATATCGAGGAGTACCGCCAATCAATCTTGTGACGCTCTGCAAATTTGTAGATCAAGGCATTTTTGAAGGCCAAGCCGTTGTCGGATATGATCCTTCTAGGGGTCCCAAAACGACTCAATACATTTGCACGAAAGAAATTGACGACGTTGGTGGCCTTGACTTCTTTTAATGGGACGGCTTCTGCCCATTTGGAGAAATAGTCCGTTGCTGCGAGTATGAATCGATGCCCCAGGGAAGAAGAAGGTTCTATTGGCCCTACTTTATCCGTCCCCCACATTTCGAACGGCCATGATGAAACCGTCGGATGAAGAGGGTTAGGGTGCTTATGAATTAAATCTCCATGCACTTGACACAAGTGGTAGGTCTTTGCACAGTTTATGCAATCTCATACCATACTTGGCCAATAGTACCCCAACCTTTTAATCTTAAGATACATTTTGGGTCCTGATTGGTGGGCGCCACAAAGGCCGAAATGGACTTCACGTAACACGTGAGCGATCTCATCTATCGCGATGCACCTGAGCCAAAGTTGTTCATACGATCGACGATACAGCATGTCATTCACGAATGTATACCGAAGGGCCCGCTTTTTCAATTATACTCTTTGAGTCTTATCTTCGGGTAGAATACCACTTTTGAGATAGTTGACGAACGGCTCCCTCCAGTCATATTCTTGCGTGAGGGAGACTGTCATAGCATCTGTTGCTTCTTTCTTGTTGACGTTATCATTTTCGGCCGGTGCGATCAGCTTCCTATCCCTGATCACAATATTGATTTGGTCAATGGATGGTCCAGCCAGTTCTTTGGCAAACTTTGCTAGCGCGTCTGCTCTACCGTTAGCAGCCCTAGCGACGCAAGTCAAAGTGACATGCGGCACCTTTTCCATGAGTCCCACAGCCTTCGCATGATATTTGTGTAATTCCATTTTCTTGACTTGGTACTTACCCGTCACCTGCTTGACAATGAGCTGGGAGTCGCCAGATGACAATCTAGCTGACCCGCTTACAAAGCCTCTGGCGCAGCAGAAGCATGAAAAGCACTGTAATAATATGGGTTTGAGATTTCTCAACCATTAGTTTAAGTGCAAGTGGGAGATTGTTGGGGTATGCCCTTAAGGCTAATGTTTGAGGCCTTGGGCTGTTATCAGTATCATGTATAAACTATGTATATGTTTATAAAGGCAATTGTTGTTATTCAAATTGTTGCATTATCTGCTGCTGTATGTATACTTCTGAATAATGTCTCATTGGTGTTTCAGCTTGGCTGACATGCAGTATTGTCCTTAGTCGAGATATCTTGGTGAACATGAGACAGCCTTGATATGATTGAGACTAATATGTGTTCTAATCTTATAGGATACTTCGAGCATGGAATAAGATTTAGACGCATAGGTGCATTGGATGTACTGGACTGACCCTACTTAGGATATTCAATTGTTTGTCACAATGTGAATAAATCCTTATAAGCAAGCAAGTGGTATACTCCCTCTGACTTGAGATCACTTGTGTTTCTAAATGATGATTGGCATTGTTTTGAGGTAGTTCAATATCATTTGAAAGATAATGGTTAAGGATTATCTTGGATGGTGGGCATGACTCATGTTAGGACACTGGTGATAGATATAGGATTGCCTCTCCTAGTTGGAGTGTGATGTTCTAAAGGGCCCCCTGGATGAGATGGTTGAGAAAGTGTATGGCCATACCCAGATGACTATGTTCATCTGATCTAACCATTCTCATCATGTTGGAATTACAGGCTTGACAGGCTTGTCCAATAAGAACGTCCAGTGGCAAAGGGAACATGTATGCCGAGTGAATTGGATTCACACTTGTGCTATGGTTTGGGTGTAGTCTTGGAAGACTCTTTCCTTCATATCGGGAGACAGTGATGTGTTGCTAGATACCCCTCTCTGATCGTGATAACGTAAGTTATCGTTACCAACATTGAAGGAAACCCTTAGGGTCGCACAATTTGATGATATGGCTTACTTGTGTCAGATCGTGTGGACTGAATTGTTCTGGTTCAGTTTAAAGGAATTTAAACTCTGATTGGAAGTGAGATCTGGTCTGATCATGTTTGATTGATTAGGGCTTGAGATCGGTAAGCTTCGATCGAGAGAATTGATGCTTGATCATAGAGATCAAGAGGGTCGAGAGATGTGTGGTTAGATCTTGAACCATTTGGTTTAAAGAGATCAAGACCATGGTGGGTTCGATTTGGTCTTTGAACCAAAAAGAATTGAACCGGTTCACTTGGTGAACGCATGGTTCAATTTGAGAGAGGAGTTATCGATGGCTTCAAGTGGAGTTAAACATGGGGTTATGGACTTACTATTTTTGGAAGCCGTTTCTTTGAGAAAACGCCCCCACGTTCGAACGCCTATCTCTCTCTCGCCCCCTCTCCTCTCGTGTGGATGATCTTCACGACAAGAGGAAGTTCGGCCAGAAAAAGGGAGAAACACATCTCCTCAAACACGATCTAGGACTCCTTGGATCTTTGCTAGCACAAGGAATACAAGGAAGAAGTCATCATCTTCTTGTGTGCGATTTCCTTTGGAGAAGAGCCGGTCGCCCTTTCTTCTTCCAAGTCGCCACTCGATCAATGGCAATGGTAACGCATTTTTTTTGGTTGCTCATATTATCTTGCCTCTCGATCCTATCAAACCTAGTTTTTCGCCTATGCAAGATCTCCTAGATGCGCATGTGAACTAGGGTTTGACCTTCATAAGCTCCTTAAGATTCTTTAGGGATGGCATGTTTTTAATTGAACATATCTTCGCGGGATCAATTTCAATTCTTTTGTGTTTGACCACGAAACCCAGGAATTTTTCAGATGATACTCCGAACGCGCATTTGAATGGGTTCATCTTGAGGTTGTACTTACGGATGCGAGTGAACACGATCCTCAAATCCTGACAGTGCTCTGCTCTAGATCGCGACTTAACCACCAAATCATCGACATAGCACTCGACGAGTTTGTGGATTAAATCGTCGAAGATTTTGGTCATGGCACGTTGATACGTTGCCCCAGCATTCTTTAACCCAAACGGCATGACGGTATAGCAAAAAATACCGATAGGCGTACGAAATGCAGTGTGCTTCTCATCTTCGGATGCCATTTTAATTTGATTGTAACCAGATGACCCATCCATAAATGAGAACACTTCAAAGTTTGACACCGAATCGATCATCACTTCTGTCACAGGGAGTGGAAAATCGTCCTTGGGACATGCATTATTCAAGTCTCTGAAATCCACGCAGATTCGGATTTGCCCATTTTTCTTCTTTACGGGGACGATACTTGCTATCCAGTCAGCGTATTTCTCCTCTCTTATAAAACCCGCCTCGATCAGTTTCTTTATTTCGAGGGTAATTTGCTCCTCAAGCTCTATCCTCATTCTTCTCGGTGCTTGCTTCACCGGGGTGATATCAGGACTGATCGATAAATTATGGACAGCGACCTCCGGGCTCAGGCCCGGCATCTCTTTATATGTCCACGCAAAGCAATCGCTAAACTCGTGGAGGAGTGCTTCCAGCTGGCCCTTTTCATGTTGAGAGAGTTGTGCACTTATGTAGGTGGGCCTAACATCCTCTTCCGATCCGAGATTGACCTCAATCAACTCGTCGCAGGTGGTCTGCCCCCCATCTTCCAGTTCTTTTGGTGCCCTCTTGAATTCTTCATTTCCTTGTTCCATTGCGCATGCTTCGCCTATTGTCACCATATTGCAAGTATATGAATGAAACATAAGAGCTTCTTCATTTGGTTCTATATACCCTAAACCGCGGGTGCTGGAGATCTTCCCATTTGGTAACGTGATATTTCGTGAACTCGGGTTCCACAACTTTTCAAATTGGCGTAACTCACTCTTTGAACGAGGCTTCAAACAACCATACTTTTTTACGAGATTTTTTAAGCTCGGGGGGTAATAAGCAAATGGGGGGACTTCGATAAGTTACGTTGACTCTGGGTCATTTTCTTTATTCGTCCTGACGTGATGAATTTCATCTGACTGATAGAAGTGTATGAGTTTATGAACAAAGAGCCTTCCTTTTGCGCATTCCCTCTTGCCAGGAACAATAAAGGTCTTCATCTCTATAACTTGCGATGCGTTCAGGGGGGTGAAACCCTTAAGATAGCCTTGAGGAACTCTTAAAATTCCTACCTCATATTCTGTCATATTTTGTCGTGTTGTTAGTCTTTGCGACCAACCTTCCTTCTCATGAGTTTCAACCACGTCGCACGCAGAGGCTGAACAGTCACTCGCTTCTGACTCGGAGTCACTTCCAAAATGGGGACATGCGGACAAAGTTGTCTTCTTTAGTTTAGAGATGATCGAGTTCTGTAGTGTTGATTTCGCAGGCTGTGTTGTCGATCCAATGAAATAGTGTGCATCTTCATATTTAACTTCATGCACTGAGAAGGGCTGGATGTCCCCATTGATACGCTCTTCCCTACCTTCTCTTAGGTATTTCAAGCACTGGTGTAAGGTAGAGGGGACTATGTGATTCTCATGCAGCCAAGGTCTCCCGAGTAACGCCTTGTATGACGTATCAGTGTCGATAACATGGAATTTAACTTCGGTCTTTAAGTCATCGAGCTGCAACGGTAAACATATAGAGCCTAAAGCCCTCTGGCTGTTTTTATTGAATCCTTGGATAACAACTTTTTCGGCCGTTAAATTATGGACGCCTAAAGAAAGGCTTTTTAAGGTCCGCAAGGTTACGAGGTTAACTGACGACCCTGGATCAACCAAGATTCTACTTATCTTCATTCCTTCCACGTCCCCAGTCACATACAGCGGTCGGTTATGCTGCGACGTTCCCAATAGCATGTCATCGTCGTTGAAAGTAATGGACGATGTAGCATACGTACTCAACGTCTCTTTTATATCAGCCTCCACAAAGAATGCTTGGAATTTTTGAGGGTTTTGCAGGGCGTAAATAAGAACATCCCTCAGTTCTTGTGACATCATCAAAGCGTCATATATGCTGAGGAGGGCGGGGACCTTCCTCAAATGTGACAGTATATTATATTCAGAGGAGGATAGCTTTAGCGGGAGTACTGCGTCGTCGCCCACTTCTTGTGTTTCAATTTGCTTTCCTTTGAGTTTTTCCTTTTCTTTGTCTATCGTACGTCCTATTACGACCCTGCCACTCCTAAGATTCATTTGGCAGGATTCATTTATTTGCTTACTGCTTTTAACGGCAGGTGCTTCTTCATATAAATAGGCAGGTAAGATCTCATCTTCGGAGTCACTTCCCAGGTTAACCGCGTTACAGATACCCATCCTTGCGGTAGTGACGGCTTTAACATTGTCAGTTTTATTTTCTTTTGAGGGCTCCGGGATCACCGATATCATCCCGCAGGATTCTACCTCGTACTCTTCATCTTCCAAGTCATTTTCCAGGAGTCCTTCCCACACCTCTTCAGTGATGTAGTGGTGAAGTTTTATAGGCTCAGGCATTTCTTGCACATACTCTTCAAGCGAGTCGATGTATTCTTTGAGATCGCTCTTTTCTTGCGCCTTAGTTGAGAAGGCTACTTTCTTATTTTTGTTCTTCAATTGAGGGTTCTTCTTCTTTTTCCTTTGACTTTCCCTTGTTGGTGGACGAGGTCTTGGCGATACGTATCGTGGGGACAAAGAGTCTTTCCACACTATGCCTGGTATCTGTTGTAATTTTTGGAGTAGTCGCAACGTCCTTTTTGACACCACGGTATTCCACTCCTGGTCTTCTACAGGCGCCGGATCTATTCTTGTTTGAATAAAATCAACCTCCTCGGTTTGGGTTTCATTCAAAACCTGTTTCGACATAGTTATCTTTCCTGTCTTAAATTGTTTCTCCACCCAATCTTTGAAAATATAGCAGTCTTCTATTGTGTGCCCCAGTACGCGATGGTAAGGGCAAAAGTTGGGATCGTCAGTCTTATTACTTTCTTCAGGGCGTTTCGGCTCTGGTAATTGTAAGCCATTCTTCAGAGCGTCCCTAAAAATTTTCATCGTCTTTTCTCTTTTGAACTAATAGATTTTATTCTTTCTCTCTTCATGGGTCAATGGCTTGCCTCGGCTATTTTCGCCAAGCGTTGGCGCTTTCTCGATTCGGGGTATGTTTGTATTATGAACTTCCACCCTTTTGCTTTTGCTAGCAGCGTTTGTATAGGCGATCTTGGGTTCATTCCTTCTTGGTTCTTCTCTTTTGAACCTTGGGTTCTGCGTATTTACATAGGGCTGATGATTTGTTCGCTCCAGTTTTGCCACTTGGGTGATCAATTCTTGAAATGTAGAAATGTTATTGCCGCAAAGAAAGGGGGCCATCCAGCTGTCGATATTGCGGACCAACAACTCCACGGCTTCAGTTTGCTCTAGTGGCTTTTCGCATTTAATACTCAAATTCCTCCATCTTATGATGTAATTAAGGACGGTTTCATCTTTTCTCCTTTTTGTATCTGCCAGATCCGCGATCGTAATCTTATCGCTTACCGAAGCAAACTTCATCCTGAAGGTTTCCTCCATATCAGCCCAGGTTCCGATAACTTCATTCTCCAGGGAGTAATACCACTCAAAGGCAACCCCTGAGAGACTTTGTGGAAACTGCCGGAGCAATAAGACGTCGTTGCCGCCAGTATTCCCACAAGTCGCGACGAAATGGGCTAAGTGCTGGTCAGGGTTTCCTATTCCATTAAACATCTTAAAGTGCGGTACGATGTACCCTTTGGGGTAAGGGATATCATCGTATACAGCTGGGTAAGGTCTCCCTCGCCTCCTTCGCGGAGCAATTTTGGTTCCCTCCATTTGCTTCAGCTGGTCCATCACCAGTTCTTGTACTTCCTTCCTAGTTAAGGTGATGGCCTCGTCATTTGACTGAGCTGGTAAAGAAGATGTTGCCGGAGCGTTATTTTGTTCTCGCGATGATTGTTCTTGGCGTAACATCATCTCTTGCGTCTTTGCAAGAGCACTAGTCACCTCTTCAAACTTCGCCATGAGGATGCTCATGTCGTTATCCCTCTTCTTGAGTTGCCTCTTGAGGTCGGCGATAGCTTCATCTCTATGATCATGATTAGTGGTCATGACAGGTTCTTCCTCTTCCTCTTCCTCTTCGAAAATTTCTTGGTGTAAAGGGGTCGCTCCTGGTTCATATCGTTGAACAGGCTCCTGGATTACAATAGAGGCCAACTTTTTACCCTTGGCTTTCCTTGCCATGGTCCGAAGGGTATCCTCCTCAGAATTAGAGCCGGCCTCCCGTGCATGTTCCACCATTCGTATCGTATGGATTGTATACCCCTTTATCTCCTTATGGCTAGTCTTGAAACACCTTTCCTTTCTTTTCATATTCTTTTGAGCCTTTTTGTAGGCCTCATAAACCCTTTGAGATATCGTCTTTTGAGCAGTGATATTCTTAGGTTTTGGATGAGGCCTGTTCTGTACGTGGGTTTGCAGCCGCAGTCCCTCTATCAGGTTAGAGTTTCTTAGAACCAACAGAAGTGGTGCAAATTTGTTTGTTACGGCGGTTTCTGTTTTAGCAGCAGAATGGTTACGCCTCACAGGGATTAGGCGACCTTGTTTGCAGAGCCTAGCCCCCTTCTTCCTTAAGTCTTGTCGTTCCTGCTTCCTTGTCTTCTCAGGGTTTGAGAACGTAGTCTGGTGGATCTTGCCCCCGTTAGTAGTGAAAGATGGTTCCTCCTCTTCTTTGCTGAACGTGCTTCCATTATCAGTGAATGACGGCTCTTCCTTTTTTGTGGCAGTCTCCTTCTTCTTCAGGGAGGTCTTACTCTTGATAACCCGAGTATTCTTTCCTTTGCCTTTAATGTTCTCGGAGTCTGTAAAGGGTAGATAGATGAACTCGACGTCCTCCTCCGAAATAGAGCCAAATTGAACGCCCTGCATGATTATTGATGCGTCCTCAACAAAGATGTTCAGCTTCTTTGCCATCGCTATGTAGAACAAGAGAAATATAAGAACAAGGATGTGAAATCTTTGTGTCGCGTAATATAGATCTCAAAGATGAAAGGAGAAGCCATGTCCCACCGGGCGTGCCAGAATTTGTGGGGTCATTTTGTTACATTGAGAAATGCGTTATGACCATTTCAAATCCACCTTAAATCAATAAGGCTTTTTATTTAATGGGTTCTAGCTTCCAATGAGCGCAAGCGTTCATTGTTAATTACCCCTGAGAGTAGGGAACCTTTGATTAAGAGATCTATAATACGCAACGAGATAAGAGAAAGAAATCGGACAATATCATTTTACAAAACTTGACATATTTAAACGGTGAGAAAATGGGCTTTTTCATCAATTTAAATATCATGCGCCCACCGGACATTCGGCTTTGGAGCACTATAATGAGTGATACACGGTCTAGGCAACCCGATGTTATATTGAGGAACTACGCCCCGATGGTAAACATCGACGTACGCACCTCCCAAACAATATTTCATCGCAATTGCATTTAGACGTGTTGGGTATTTGATTTAGAAATTCATCCGGCTTTGCGGCGTATTGGATGATTTAATTTTGGGAGATTACCCGGCCTCGTGGCGTGTTGGATAACTTAATTTAGGAATTCATCCGGCTTTGCAGCGTATTGGATGATTTAATTTTGGGAAACTACCCGGCCTCGCGGCGTGTTGGATAATTTAGCTTAGAAATTCATCCGGCTTTGCAGCGCATTGGATGATTTAATTTTGGGAAATTACCCGGCCTTGTGGCGTGTTGGATAATTTAGCTTAGAAATTCATCCGGCTTTGCAGCGTATTGGATGATTTAATTTTGGGAAATTACCCGGCCTCGTGGCGTGTTGGATAACTTAATTTAGAAATTCATCCGGCCTTACCGAATGAAACGTTATATCGAGGAGCTGCGCCCCGACGCTAAACGTCGACGTACGCACCTCCCAAACGATATTCCGTCGCATTGGTATAAGGCTTTCAGTATGTTCGTACGAGTGTGTTTTTGGAGTTAGACATTTTACATTTCAGAGTATTTTAAATATGAGACAACGTGATATAGATTTATGCTCATGATGCCGAAACGACTATACCGGATTCAGACACTTCATTAATTTCCATCTCCTTCTCTTTTTATCCCTTTTTTATCGCTTGTTTTCATTGTTGCCGTTTTTGTTTCTCTCGTTTGTTATTATTTTTTTACAAGAGTATAAAGCAACTCTTCCTTCGAGACCATGACATTCGATCATTAATTTGATCCCGATGTTAAACTGGGAATCAAGGGGCGGAATTAGCGATGCCGAGAGGGTCTTCTCTTGGTGACTCCGCAACCCTCGGTCAAAGGGGAAAGTTACCCTTTCCCTTTTTTTCGCGGCGGACAGACAGAGTCCGAGCGATTCCTTGATTGACGACGATTTTGGGGAATCGCCGTAGGGTTCGCGTCCCAGCGATTGACGACAGCGCCGGTCTCTGAGAAAGCGGGCGGGAGGCGTTCATCCGGGTCGGAGGAGGGATGATGTCACTGCTGCGCTTCCGGCGGTATTGGGGCTTATGGCGTTACCGAGAGCGACTGCCAACTGTTTGTCGGCAATGAAGGAGAACGGAGGTGAGGCATAGGAGGCGAGGTCGCAGGGGAAGAGCGGCGGCGTCAGATCGTGGCAGCGTTAACATCGGCGGAGGTGGCAGAGATGGTCGGAAATGACCAAGCTTGTAGCGGGAGCTAGCATGAGGGATTAGGGTCCTGGGTGGTACGGATGGTGGAGGCGTCGAAGCGGCGACAACCCCTGTCGAAAATGACGGCGATCGCGCCCTGCTACCCAGTAGGGAGAATTTTTCTTTCTCTCTTCTTCTTCTTCTTCTTTTTTTTATTTTAAATATCTCTTCTCCTAGATACTAGGAGAAGGGTTTTACGAGTGTTGTTTTTTTTTATTGATAGCAGATTTGTGGTAGCTCGTGAGGGGGTCTGCTACCCTCCAAATCCGGGAACGAAATGAGGCTCGATTTCATCGAAGAAGAACTCTGATCAGGGCCTATACCGCACCAAATCATGGTAATCCCGAATTTTTGACAGGTAAATCATGGATCCTAGTCTTCCATCGTTCCTCTGAGTTCTCAATGTCAAATAAACTCGTTATTTGTCCGAAGCAGCAGATTAAAAGAGACGGCTGTTCAGTTCATCGTTCTTCTGTGCAAGGCTGCCGGAATTAATCCCACCACGGCGAGAGATTGTTCCTTTAACAATGGCGGGTTGGATTTGTGCTAACTCGGTGGCAAAGTTCCAGATGTCAACCCGGTAGTAAAATAGATTCGGGCCGGATCCACCTCAAACCCACGTATACCTCCACCCTCTTTATTATATGTATTTTTCATTTGTTGTCGTTTTTTGTTTTGTTTTCTTTAATACCTCTTTTGTCTGTGAGAGCCCTTGCACGGCGGCGACCGGCGATCTTTGTCAAGGTAGAATTCTCTGGCTGCTTACTGCGACCAGATTTCATACAGGTAAGCTTGCCTTTTTTTTTTGTGTGATTTTCTCCCTTCTTAACTCCTCTTAGCGACGCAATTCATTTCACTATTCCCTTCTCACAGGAAGAGCCCTCTTCAAGATTCTAAGGCGGCAGCGGGCCTTTTGACAGAACTCTTTGAGGGGTTTCATCGCTTGATGTGATTTTGTTTTGGACAAAGTCCCTGAGAAGAAACAAGGGAGGGCTTTTGACAGGTACTTCTCTTTTACGATTCAGATATCGGCTCTGTTTCTTCCCCTTTTTACGAGTTCTTATTTTTCTTTTGTGCTCTGGCTGGCCTTCCCGTGTCCCTTCTCCTTTTTCGTTTTCTTTTTATTAACTTCTTCGCATCTTTTTCTTTTCTTTTTTTTTTTGTTTCATGCACCTCTTCAGTCTTCTTCTACTACGCTTCTATCAACGTCGACATGCTTCTTTCTTCTTCTACTACACCTCTGCCACCTTCAGCTGTTTCATGCACCTCTTCAGTCTTCTTCTACTACGCTTCTGTCACCATCGACATGTTTCTTTCTTCTTCTACTACACCTCTGCCACCTTCAGCATATTTCTTTCTTCTTCTACTACACTTCTGCCACCTTCAACATGTTTCTTCTCTTCCCCTTTTTGACGCCTCTCGTCTTTTCTTTTTCTTCTTTTTTTTACTCTTCATCTCCTTACGTCCTCCCTTTCTTCGTTTAGATTTTTTTTTTTGGTCTCGGGGTTGGCTTTTCAGCCTCTATTCTACCTCTCAAGGATTATATGCCCCCTCTTTCTTGCGTAAACCCTCGGAACTAGCTTCCCAGTTCCGATTCTACCTCTCAGATATAACCTCTCTTTTGTTCCTTTTTGTTTCCCCTTTTTTTTTTTTAGCCCTCACCTCCTTCCTCTCTCTTTTTCTTAGAAATCCAGCACCTTCTCTTCCCTTTCATTCTTCAGCCTTCCACATCACCTTTTCTCTCCTCTTTCTTTACCGAGTGCTCTCCGAACCAAAGAGATGATGTACACAGTGCCAGGGTGCATGGTGGCATCCATAAAAAGATTGCGTGTATAAAACTTGTGTGTGTGCTTCTCGTGATGCCAGGATGCTTAGTGCATCCATGAAGCCTAAGAAAAACCGAATGGGGGAAGAGAGCGTGTGTGTGTGCAGCCATCGTGAGCCAGGATGCTTAATGCATCCATGAAGCCTAAGAAAACCGAATGGAGAAGCTTTTCTTCATTTACCTTCTTCTTGCAGTCTCCTCTTCTTCTTGCGATGCCTTCGGTGGTGTTTTTTTTCTTCTCTGTTGGCTCCTCTCTCCCCGTTCTTTTTTTTTTTGGTCGCGACCCTTCTCTTATAAGGTTTCAGCCGATCCCTCACAGCTGTCTTCCCCTTTTTTATTTCGCGCTCCCTCTATCCCTGTCACTGTGGAGGCCGCTTTTTTTTTCTGCCAATTGCGGCGGCTACCTTTTCTCATTCTCCAGCACTTGTCCCCTCATCCTTTTGGGCTGGTGGCGGGTGATGACCCTTTTTGTTGCACCTTTTGGCGTGTTTCAGTTTTTGCTTCTGTTCCGTGTCAGACAATTGCCAATCCTCCTTAGAAATGTTTATATTTTATTCTCATTTTCCTTTCTTTTCTCTTTTGCAAAGCTGATTTTTTAATTAAGGTCCCTTTGTCTTCTTATCAGCGTTTAGGAAACTTTTATTTTCCTCTAGCGCTTCTTCTTTTTTTTCTTTGGAAATTTTATTTGCTGCCAACGCTTGTCTTTTCTTATGAGTTACTATTCTTCTCATTCGTTTTCTGCTACGTTATCTCCTTGTAAATGCCTTGCCTTATTAGGAGGGGTGCATTTATTCATTTTTATTAGTTTGCTTTGCCGCAAATCCCTTTCGTTATTTGCTACCGAACATTTTTCTTGAAATGCTAGTGTATGATAGATTCTCCTTTTGATCCAATTTTAATGCATTTCCAACTTCATTAAGTCACAATCAATTTTGACTTGATTTCATTGAAGTTTGACCATCAATCTTAATGTCATTTGAACGCCTCACAATTTTTTTACATGAAGATTGGACCCGCATTGTGCATCCCCTCTCTTCTTTAGTCTTGATCATCAAAAGTTCCCAGCGCCTTTACTTGATTTTGTGCTCCTTGCTTTACTCAAGCTGATTTTGTTACCTGTTTTTTTGTTAGAATTTTGACAAGTTCTATTAGGCTGAATAATAGATGGACTGCTCCCAACAATCCAACGGACAAATCCTGTCATTAATTTTGCATTCTGCAATAAATAGCAGGTTCACTTCTCCCGAATAGTTGTCTCTTAACAAATGCCGAATACTTATGCTACATTTGCTTTGTAGAGGCATCAGGCAGACAGAAGAGAGGTGGCTTTATCTACGATATATCCATGTTTTATTGGTTCAAGAATGCTTGGGAGCTCCGTTTTGTTTTCATGGTCTTTTAATGAGGCAAAATCACTTGGTGTTGAGGATTGCGTAACAATTGCCTTGGGGTTGCTGGCATAGCTTTGTTCACTGTGGCTTATGATTATTAGGTAGTGCAAGATAAGCAGAAAGCTACTCCACCGTTTTGATTCAATTCTGGATGGCACATTCACTCTTGGTTCGTTTATTTACTCCAATGTCTTGCAATAATAGGAAATTGGTGTTCTGGCTCTTCTGTTCTGCATCTTTCATGCCTGCACCGGTTTTAGTTTACTCGCGTAGCGAAATGTATGTTGCATCAAATGAATTTGCTGTATAATTGGTTACGTAATAAAAGTGTTCTCCATCCCTTGCTGTGAAATTTCGGCTCAACACCATGTTTGTGGAGAGATAAATGCAAAAACACTATAGGCAAAGCTCGAGAATATGTATGCGCGAAAGACTGACAATAACAAATTGTATCTGATGAAGCTAATTATGTCCTTGAGGCTAAGAGATAGTGGTTCAGTTAAGGACCACTTGAATACTTTCCAAGGCATTCTAAATCAGCTGGCAGAAATGGGAATTAAGTTTGATGATAGATACAAGGTCTGCTGCTTCTTTGCACATTGCCGGACTCTTGGGAAACATTTGTGATGAATCTGTTCAATTCAGCTCCGGAAGGTGTTATGACTATGGACTTGGCCAAAAATAGTATCATGAATGAAGAAGAAAGAATGAGAGTACAAGGATCTTCCTCTCATTCTGATGTGGTGGCTGTCCAAAGACCCGGAAAAAGTATGAGCAGAGGTCCTAAAGGAAGAGACAAAAGCAAGTATAGTGAAAGAAGCCAGAGTAGAGGTAGCTCAAACAAATTTGCCAATATTGAATGCTATCATTGTGGCAAAAAGGGGCATATTAAAAGGTATTGCAGAGCATTCAAAAGGGACAACAAGAAAGGAAAGGGCATGGAAAAAGGTGCTGCTGAGAAGAGCACAAAGAAGCCCAAGAATGAGAATAGTAGTGATGATGACCGGGTTGGTGTCACTGCTGATAGCTTCTTGCTTGTCCATGATAATGATGCAATAAATGTTGCCTCCTATAATATGAGCTGGGTGGTTGATAGTGGTGCCACTACTCATGCTACCTCCAATAAAGATTGTTTTGTCACTTACACATCTGTCAAATATGGAACAGTGAAAATAAGTGACAATACCACCATTGAAGTTGCAGGATATGGTGATGTTTGTTTAGAAACCACTAATGGCACCATGTTGACTCTCAAAAATGTGAAGCATGTTCCCAACATTTGCTTAAATCTGATTTCCGGGCAAGCTTGATGATGAAGGTTACTGAAATTGTTTTGTCACTTACACATCTGTCAAATATGGAACAGTGAAAATGAGTGACAATACCACCATTGAAGTTGCAGGATATGGTTGATGTTTGTTTAGAAACCACTAATGGCACCATGTTGACTCTAAAAAATGTGAAGCATGTTCCCAACATTTGCTTAAATCTGATTTCCGTGGGTAAGCTTGATGATGAAGGTTACTGAAGCACTTTTAAGAATGATGATTGGAAGCTTAGTAAAGGTGCTATGGTTGTAGCAAAGTCCTGCAGACTAAGCTTTCCAAGGACATCATTAATGCTGTGAAAAATGAAGAAATTGAATTGTGGCATAAGAGGCTATGCCATATGAGTGAGAAGGGTATGGCTGAGTTGGCCAAACAAAAGGTTATTTCCGGGATTCAAAATAACCAATTGAAAAGGTGCTCTTATTGCATGGCTAGAAAGCAAACCAAAGTTACTTTTAAAAGTCAACCTTCTTCAAGAAAGCCAAATGTACTTGATCTGGTACATTCTGATGTGTGTGGTCTAATGAAGAAAAGGACTTTGGGTGGTTCCCTCTACTTCATCACATTCATTGATGATCATTCAAGGAAGACATGAGTCTATACCTTGAAGACAAAAGATCAAGCCTTGCAAACCTTCAAGCAATTTCAAGCCTTAGTTGAGAGAGAAACTGGGAAGAAATTAAAATGCATTAGAAGTGATAATGGAGGTGAATACATTGGGTCTTTTGATGAGTATTGTAGAGAACATGGTATTAGGCATCAAAAGACACCTCCAAAGACTCCTCAGCTGAATGGTGTGGCTGAGAGAATGAATAGGACTCTAATGGAGAGAGTCAGGTGCTTGCTGTCACATACCGGATTGCTTGGATCTTTTTGGGGTGAGGCTTTAGACACAGTTGTACATGTTCTAAACCGCTCACCATGTATTCCTCTGCAACTTGAAGTTCCAGAGAAGGTTTGGTCAGGTAAAAATGTGTCTTATGCACATTTAAGAGTTTTTGGATGTAAAGCTTATGTCCATATCCCAAAAGATGAGAGATCTAAGTTGGAAGTGAAGACCCGGCAGTGCATATTCCTTGGTTATGGCCAAGATGAATTTGGATACAAGCTGTATGACCCTGTACAAAAGAAAATTATTAGGAGCAGAGATGTGGTATTTGTAGAAGACCAAACATTACAAGACATCAACATGAATGAGAATGAGTCTTCTCATAATGATGATAACTTGATTGAGTCAAATCCGGCTTCCCCTACACTTGAGCCTATCCAAGCTGATACACATGGTAACCACTATGACTTGGCTGAAACTAGTTCTCCTCCACATGCTGAGGTGCAAGAAGAAGATGATAATGATGGTACTCAGCCTATTGAACCTGATGCTTCAGAATCTGATATACATCTTAGGAGGTCCACTAGAGATAAACAGCCTTCCACTAGGTACTCCCCAAGTGAGTACATGTTGTTGACTGACGGGGGAGAACTTAAAGATTATGATGAAGTTCTAGAAGATGAACACAAGAAAGAATAGCTGGAAGCTATGACTGATGAGATGAAATCTCTTCAAGAAAATCATACATTTGACTTGGTAAAGCTACCTAAGGGTAAAAGAGCTTTGAAAAATAGGTGGATCTATAAGCTGAAGCAAGATGAGAATGCACAAGTCCCAAGATACAAAGCCAGGTTGGTTGTCAAGGGATTCTCACAGAAAAAGGGCATTAATTTTGATGAGATATTTGCTCCGGTTGTCAAGATGTCATCTATTCGAGTTGTCCTAGCCTTAGCAGCTAGTCTTGACCTTGAAGTGGAGCAAATGGATGTGAAGACTGTCTTCCTTCATGGTGATCTTGAGGATGAGATTTATATGGAACAACCAGAGGGCTTTGTGATGAAAGGTAAGGAGGACTATGTGTGTAAATTAAAGAAAAGCCTTTACGGCTTGAAGCAGACACCAAGGCAGTGGTATAAAAAGTTTGAATCAGTCATGGGGGAGCAATGTTACAAGAAAACCACTTCTGACCACTGCGTCTTTGTGAAGAAATTTGGCAGTTATGACTTTATTATTTTGCTACTTTGTGTTGATGACATGTTGATTATTGGTAGGAATGCTTCTAGGATTAATCAATTAAAGAAGCAGTTGAGCAAGTCTTTTGCAATGAAGAACTTAGGACAAGCAAAGCAAATCCTTGGTATAAGGATTGACCGAGATAGAGCCAACAAAAAGCTGACACTTTCACAAGAAGCTTATATTGAGAAAGTACTTCAAAGGTTCAACATGGACAAGTGTAAAGCAGTTTGCACACCTCTTGCTGCTCATTTTTCTTTGAGTGGTCAGTAATGTCCTTCCACATAGGAAGAAAAGAATTGTATCCTGAAGGTTCCATATGCTTCAGCAGTTGGAAACCTGATGTATGCTATGGTTTGCACGAGGCCGGACATAGCACATGCTGTTGGAACTATAAGCAGATTTCTCTCAAATCTTGGTAAAGAGCATTGGAATACTGTGAAGTGGATTATGAGATATCTGCGAGGTACTTCCCATTTGAAACTTACTCTGGGAAATGAGAAACCCCTACTTATTGGATACACGGATTCTGATATGGCTGGAGATGTTGACTCTCGCAAATCCACATCAGGATACCTGATCACATTTGGTGGAGGAGTTGTGGCTTGGCAATCCAGACTTCAAAAGTGTATTGCACTTTCTACTACTGAAGCTGAATTCATTGCAGCGACTGAAACTTGTAAAGAATTACTTTGGATGAGAAAGTATATTGAGGAGCTTGGTTTTGAGCAGGAGTCTTATGTTTTATTTTGTGATAGCCAGAGTGCTATACACCTTGCTAAGAACTCCACATTCCATGCAAAGTCAAAACACATTGATGTGAGATATCACTGGATAAGAGATGTGCTGAATTCCAAGAAATTGTCTCTTGAGAAAATCCATACTGATCAGAATGGTTCAGATATGATGACTAAGGCATTGGCTAGAGAGAAGCTTGAAGTCTGCCGGTTGATTGCCGGGATGGTAAATCCCTCCACATAGTAGTGAAGGGGGAGATTGTTGGGTGAGTTTCCCTCCTATGTGGAGGATGACTCAGTTTACCCATGTGGAGGATGGCTCAAATCATCCACATGGATGAAGCAGCTCAGTTTGTACACTCCAGAAGATGGTGGACACAGTGTCCACGATCCTGTGAAGATCGTGGATTTTCTACAAAGATCGTGGACACGAATATCATGGACACAGTGTCCACGATCCTGAAGATCGTGGATTTTCTGCAAAGATCGTGGACACAGTGTCCACGATCCTGAACATGGTGGATTTTCTACAAAGATGGTGGACACAGTCCAGAACTTCATGGACACAGTCCAAAAGATGGTGGACACAGTCCAGAAGATGGTGGACATAGTCCAGAACTTCATGGACACAGTCCAGAACTTCATGGACACAATCAAGAAGATGGTGGACACACACCAGTTATGGTGGACACACCCCAGATTATGGTGGACACACCATAGATTATCATGGACACAGCTGCAGTTATCATGAACAAGCTTCAGCTATGGTGGATATGCACAGTACCTATCATGGACACACTGCAGTTATCATGGGCTCACACTAACGTGGATTTTTTGTGAAGATCATGGACACAGAAGATCGTGGATTTTCTGTGAAGATCGTGGATTTCCTATCCACGAAGTTCATAGATGCGTTAATGTATGTTTGACACGTGCTATTGTCATTAGGTTTTATTGGGTGTGTGGGTGCATGCTGCTGTACATAACAGACTGGAAAGAACAGACGTGGAAAAAAGAGAGAGAGAGAAGAAGCTTCGGCGACAAGTTGTGAACTTAGGGCAGACTGCTTAAATCGGCCACAGACAAGAAGTTCACCGTTGGATCGGGCTGAGAGTTTAGGAGAAGGTTCGAGACTCAGTGCTCTTCAATTTGAACGGTCGGATCGTCGAACTGAGGTCTCAGTTTCTTGCAGCAAGCCCAGAACCGAGATCATCTCTTTGGTGAAACCTGATTTCTTCTCCTCTCCTATTTTTTGTTTGCCAACAGTGTGTTGATGCTTGTCTGAGATCCAAGATCAGTCTTGATGATGTGGTTATGCTCCTAGATGTTCTAGGAAGATCTGTAAGACCCATTAAACTGATTTAGTGGAAGTTTGAACGGACTCTGGTCCCATGGTTTTTCCTCATTGAGGTTTTCCACGTAAAATCCCTAGTGTCTCTTGTCTGTCTGGTGTTTTATTATTCCGCTGCTATTTTTCTGTGTTTTATTGCCCGTAGTCGTTCAATGTTAAATCTAGCAACAGAGGTTTTTGCGCAGTCTCCTTCCAACAAGTGGTATCAGAGCTGAGGCTGATCCCAACACTAGCCAGCTAGCTAGTCTATTGCTTCATGCAATATGTTCAAATCTTCGCCGGAGGCAGCAACTAGCAATTCTTTGTGGGATGCAGGAGACACGAAAACGCCAGAGCTTCCAAGACACGAATTGTTGGAGAGACATTACAGCAGGGCTTTAGTCACGAGTTGACAAATCAAGTTTAGAGACACATAATTTTGGAGATTTTGGGGGGAACCGAAATTGCAATAGAAAAATTACTAACTCGGGTTACGCGAGCCACAAATAATGGGTGGCTAACGAGGAAGTTTGCATCGAGATTTGCATTTATCACTTTGTAAATTGAACGGGGATTAGGGTACCCAGCTTAGGCCATTTCTATGAAAAATCTAGTTTCCATAAAAATTCTGCTTTTGTTAGCTTTGGATTTCTTTTACCAAATGAAAATTTGCACAAAAGCTGATTAAAAGCAGATTTTTAGTTGGGCCAAACGGGTCCTAAAGCTATGCTGTGAAAAGTTGTAGTTACACCTCATAAAATAAAACCGATATATAATTAATCTATGAATTACCAAAACTTGTATATTTCCTTCAAAGTTAGAAGATGAAAACTGTTGCTAATAATCATAAGCGGAAAACAATGAGAGTTCTTTTCTATGTTCAAGCTAATTTTACCCTGCTCATGAACTTAGCTCGTCTGATTACTGTTGGCCAATTTCAAAAGTATAATTGGAGGCAAAAAGAAAATAAAAAAATTGTTGCAATCAAACATGCTGTTAGGAAACGCATACATAAAGTTCAAGATCTTGGGCACCCAAATCAATGGATCTCTCAAACAATGCCCTGCAATTGCTACTCTACAAAGGGTCATGTTCCTACATATCACTAACCATAGATCTGAATGAGGGTGAAGCTTAGTACATAATAAAATTCTTCAATTAGAATGCATGAATCAACAGATCCAGAGGAGATGAGGTAACACAACAAGTCAAAGGATCAAGGCTGAAGATCTTGGATCAGTTCCACAATAAATACCCACAAAGAGTTAAAAATTTAGGATGTAGCTCTAGTACTAGATCTTGGATCAGTTTTTCCTAGCTGTTTATAAACAGCTAGTCTGTTAGCTACTCTATTGCCTCATTCAATATGTTCAAATTCATATCTGATTCCAGCGCTCATAAATTTAATTAACTCTAGTAGCATCCCTATCTACAAGTGGATAAGGATATATTCTTGTGATGAAGTTGATTGCCTTTACACTGTCAGAGTTAGATTTAGTGAGTATCTTCTCTTTTCTTTCCTTGCTGGTAAGCATGTAGCTCATCGTATTTTAATCGCCAGCGTTTCAGTGTAAAGTACGAAGGGGTTCTTGTGGTATGCGGCCACAGCAATCGATGCTCTCATTTGTCGTCTCTAATTATGTGATCTATTCCTGTGTAAGCTCCATCTGTATTCACTTTGAATTAATCTCAATAAGTTAAGGGAGTCATCAAACAATGAATGAGTTAATGTTTCAAAAACAATCATATTCTCTTTGAGCGAGAGAACAATGTGTTCTACCACAAATAATTGCTTGTCATTGTAATATGATCAGGTATGTGCTTCTATAGATGTTAAATTATAGTGCTGGTGGATCAGGGATGTAGATAGCAATTATATTTATCTTTATTGGGAAAAGAATGGTACTTTATATATGATTTTAGTTTGGAGGCTTAGCTAAAGCAATCATGTTACTCTCCCTTCAAAGAGAACTACTCTCACTCTTGTCGTTTTTATGCAATAAAGAATTATTAGGAAGAGGGAGATAGTATTAATTTTTTTTCGCGAACCCCATACTCCTGCTATAGTTCGGCCAATCATCCATGCACCATCCATCTCTAGGTATCTCACCTCTTTGCTTGATACGATACATCCCTTGCAAGGTGCGCCCCCTTTGCTTTGTCATCAAGCATCCTTGGTGGGCTTTGTCATCAAGCATCCTTGGTGATGTATCTTCCTCTATCAACCCTTGAACTTAAGAAGCATCCAAAGGACCTTCAAGCTCTCGGCTAATGATGGAAGATCATCCCCTATGTAAGCTTGGAGCTCCAATCAAGGTTTAAAATACCATTCCGGCAAGCCGTTCCGGCCGCCGGTCGGAACAGTACGAACCGCCCGTACCGGGCGGTTTTACTAATGGAACCGGTGAGCCGTTCTGGTCACTCGCCTCCCGCAGCTTGCTTCGAATGAGGCAGAAGCCTCGAACGATGCTTCCGCTGGCGGAGGAAGCGTCTTTCGATGCTTCCGCTGGCGGAAGCGTCGTTCAAAGCTTCCTTCGGCGGCGGAACAAAGCTTCCACCACCGCCTGCTAGTCATCCGCCCGCTGTCTGTTCCACCTGACGCTGCCAGCCGCCGCCTGAAGCCTTTGCCCAGTGCCGTGTTCCGCATACCGCTCGCCCATCAAATCGGTACCATACCACAGAAACCGAGTAGTATGGTACGGTTTTTCCATCCTTGGTGCCAATCCTTTTTCTCAACCCTTGAACCTCAAGACATGCCACTAGGAGACCTAAAAGGCATCAAGGTTTGGTCAAGGAAGAAGATCCGTCCCTTTAGGTTGTTTTTCTTTCATCATCAACCCTTGAACTCATGCATGCGCCACTAGGGAACCTAGAAGCCATGAAGGTTCAGTTGAGGATGAAGGTCAGCCCCTTTACTTGACTAGGTTGCACCATCACCTTATCCAACCATCATCCCTTAAACAAACCATCTGGTAACCATAGAAGCCACTCAAGGTTAGGTCAAAGATGGGGATGCGCCACCTTAGGAGGTGAGGTGCGCCAACCCTAACCCTAGCCGCCAACACCCTTGAATGTGCCTCTAGGTAAAACCCTAGAAGCCACCCTAGGGTTGGGCTAGGTTAGAAGTTGCACCACCTTGAGAGATGCCAAGGGGGGAGAGAGAAAAATTTCCGCTTGATGTCTTCAATTTGATTTACAAAATTACACAATATAATTGAAATATGAAATTGAAAAGTCGGCACGCAAGCTCATAATTATAAATTACAATTATCCTAGGGATGACAGCAAGTGGGGTATTCATTTTTTTTTTACCCTACACTTGAACCTGACTAACTACGGCACGTAGGCTCATAATTATAAATTACAATTATCCCAGGGATGACAGCAAGTGGGGTATTTATTTTTTTTACCCTACACTTGAACCTGACTAACTAATCATTCTACCCATACCCAATTATATAGTCAATTTTTTTTTTCTAAAACTCTTATTCGAATCTAACTCTAACAAAATTTTCAGTACTCGTTAACTATCTAAACCTTATAAATACCTAATTTAAATAATTAACCCTATAAATTATAAATATAAATTACTTTTTATAAAATATTATTATTATATTATTATGATCAATATCCATAATCTAGCTTTGTGCTTTCGGTTGCTGTTGCGAGAAGATAGAATACTCTAGTTTCCTCATATGTGATTCGATGAAGCTGGTTGCGATATCCGGAAGAGGAATACTCTAGTTTCTCATCTGGGTTTCGATGTAACTAGCCAGGCAGCAAGCTCAATTGAATTAGCATTGCAAAAGTTATGCAATTGTGGGGTCATTTTTGGTCATGGTTAGTAATGTGATTGACCTTTTCAAATTCACCTTAAATTAATAAGGCTTTTTTGTTTAGTGGGTTCTGGCTTCCAATGAACGAAAGCACTCATTGTTAATTATCCCTGAAATCATGACACCTTTGATTAAGAGATCTATATAATAAATAACATTCCACAAATTAGAGGGCAAAAATATTTTATTAATGTTATATCAGTACATGGATCATAAATGACTTAAAATTTGAAACAATCTTCATCAATCATGTGGGCTTGTGAGCATTGGAACTTGATTTGATACTCGGCCCTGATGGCTTTTTGAGTATTTGAACTTGAAATACTCGGTCTTGATGACTTGTAAGTATTTGAACTTGAGATACTTGGTCTTATTGGCTTATTGGATATTTTAATTTAGAAAATATTCGGCCTCAACGGCTTATTAGATATTTTGATTTGGAAAATATCCGGCCTTGACGGCTTATTGGATATTTTAAATTTGAGAAATATCCGGCCTTGACGGCTTATTGGATATTTTGATTTGAAAGAATATCCGGCCTTGACGGCTTATTGGATATTTTGGTTTAGAAAATGCTTGGCTTATTCGATATTTGATTTCAGTCTTAACAAGTATAACGTCGTATTGAGGATCTACGTCCCGATGTTAAACGTCGACGTACACACCTCCCAAACAATACTTTGTTATAGCTTATTAAGGCTTTTAGCAATATCATTTTGATGAATATTTTAAAAAAAATCTTGGAGTCAGTCATGGGATTTATATTCCATCAACCGGTGCATAGGGCTTACATCTTAACTTGAGTTGGGATTTATGACCCACTGAGAGGGCCTTCAAGTGATTTTATTACAGGATAAAATTCCATCTCTTGTCACCGCTTCAAGTTCTTTTTACCCGCTATTATATTCATTATCGTAGGAACCCAAGAAGCTACAGAACGTGTTTCTCACTGAAAAGGAGTTGTTTTATGGATCCAAACCTACCTCAAAACGGGGCAATAGTTTTCAAAAGGCCAAATGCTTGCTACCCAAATGGAAATGGCAATGGCTCCATGGCTCCTTCGAGCCGACGGACTTTCATTGGTGGTGCAACTCCTGAGCTGCTCACTCCACGCTCATACTCTGGCCGTCACAACAGTTACTTCAAGGAGGAAAAGAGAAGGTTATCCATTGCTCTTCTGAATTTTGTTGCTCTGTTAAAGGAGGATGTCGTTCTTTCATTTGCATCAGTCACAGGTTCCGAACCGGGATCTCCATTCAGTTAGTCTGTGATTTATGTTGACAAATTGGATCATCATAACAATTCTTCTGGGAAGTGATACTGACATCAGATCTCCTTGAGAATTTATTTCCTTCTTTTGCATTAAATTCTGGCACTTTTTTTTTGAAAAGTTTCCATCGTTGCCAATGCCTTATCTCTTTCTTTATTAGCCACGAGGATGAATTTAATCCCTTGTATCCTGCTTTATTTAGTTGCCGGAAATACTCTTTCTTTTTGTTGGCTGTGAACGTGTGAACGTATTACTTCTATTAACCGCAGCGCATTTAATTCCATCCTTTCTTAACCAGCTGGCGTCTCTTTCCAATGTTCCGCAGGATTTCTTTTGATCTGGGTTTAATATGTCTCTAAAAGTCAAAATCGAGTTTGACTTGGCTCTTTTTTTTTACCAATTCTTTTGTACTTCTTTCTATAATTTTCGTTGAAATCTGGCGTATGATATGCTTCTGAGGGTCAAAATTGATTTTGACCTGAATTCTTGTCAAAACGATTTTGAAATGCAGCTTTACTCATTTTCCACAAAAGTGCCGACTCTTGTAATGATTGGCTCGCAAGCTTCTCATCTCCCTTTTTTTTTAGATTTTTCTTAGATTTTTTCATTGTTCATCCAAACCAGCTTGTGCATTTTTTTTAAAACTCCTGTTCACTGAGTTTCCCTCTGCTGCTAGTCATTTTGGTGTTTCTAAGTTATACTCTGATATTCCCCTTTCTTGTCGCATTCGGCTGTCTAGTGCAGATTACTCTAGAATTCGCGTTGTATTTAGTACTTTCCAATTCATAGCTAATTATTGCTCACAGAATATTTTTGATATGCAGGTGCAAGTAGGTAGTCATCCTTTCACTTTTGGTCATGTCTATGGCAATACAGGTTCTCCATCCTTTGCCATGTTTGAGGAATGTGTTTCTTCACTAGTTGATGGTTTGTTCCAAGGATATGATGCTACTGTCTTCTCATATGATCAGGTTCAATATTATCATACCTCAGGACGCATACCATTTTTGTTTCAAAAGATTATACATATGTGCATATAGATATCCCCTAACACATGATGTGCCACAGATGGGTTCGAGCATTATCCCTCAAATCATGAGCGCTCTATATACAAAGATTGAAATCTAGAAGCATCAAGCAGACTTCCAGCTGCGTGTCTCCTTCATTGAGGTAAAAATTTGTCTATTGTCTTTGTTTGATAGGTCTCGCGGTAAGCAAGATATCTGCACCTGCGGATTTCCTAACTGCAATTGTTTACCAGCTGAGTTTGCAATCCGAGATATGCATAATATTCAATTTGTTTAAGACCATGGAAATTGTATAGCCTTTAGGTAATTTGACTACTAGTGACTTCCTACTATAAACTTCAGCTAAGCTTGTCAAGCCTTTAGAGAGTACAGTCTGGTTTATATTTTTTTTTTTTTTGCTGGGATTGTGATATAATAAATGAGGAGAACTAAATGAACTAATATATCAGCAACAGTTGGCATCCATGATTAACTAATTAATATATCAGTAGCAGATTGACATAGTACATGCTGGGATCTTCTAATGGCCATAAAATACTTCATTCAGGCTTCACCTCGAGCATCTCATTTCAACTGACTGGAGAGTATATATTTCCTATGAAATTTGTTGTACAAATTTGTTTGAGCGCTGATTAATTTCACTTTTCTTTTTCTTTAGAGTGTACGCCACTGGACAATCGAATAGCCTAGAACTTCGTACAACATTGTGAAGTCTGCGCTTCCCTTTGCTGCTAGTCATTTTTTGTGATTCTAACTTACATTCTGGTAATATTCTCTTGCAACAATTGCCACATCTTGTAAACCTGAGGCTTATTGTACTTTAAAATTTGAAAACTCTGTAGACAGTAAATGTGAGCATGTCATAAACTCAAGCCGTGGGCAATATGAACTTCTGTAGTTGAGAGCTGTAGGCAAGCATATCATGTATATCAGGAAGCATAATTTAAGTTTGGTGATGTGATTGTCTCTTCCTTATTGGTAAATATTGGCTTGTGAATTTTTGCTGATGTTCAGTGTTTGTCTTGATATATTCTTTTCTCTTGTTGCTTTGGGTAAAAACGAATGGTTCAACAATTACTTTGTTGTTAAATAATTTTATTATAAGGTTTTAGGAATTTGACATTCTCCTCTGCTAATAAAAGTAAAGGATAACTATTATGCTATTGATAACATATTAAACATGTTATTTAAGATGATGATGCAAATGAGGTGGAGGATCAACGAAAATAAAGATTGATAATGATTGATAACAAAGTTTTGGACTAAGGCCTACCTTCATAAATTATAAAAACAATTCATTATGTCACTGAGATCAAATACATAATTAAAGGTTATGTGGGGTACGATCAAATTGATTTTTGGATAAATCTTAAAAATAATTGATTTTCAATTTGAAAAGTGATGATATTGAAACAAATTGAATGAAATAGTTGGAGAAAGCTTTGGACAACTAAAGAATATTATCCATTTGGATCTATCTGATAACTCAGCTCTATGGCTCTATACCAAATTCTTTTGGAAGCTTGATGTCACTACAATATTTAGATTTGAGTTCCAACAAATTGAATGAGATAGTTGGAGGAAGCATTGGACAACTAAAAAATCTTATCTATTTGGATCTGTCTTATAACGCTTTGAGTTTGTCCCAAATCCATTTGGCTAATTTATCAAGTTTAAAGTACTTGGACTTTTCAAACAATGCTTTGCTTGTAAATGATACCAATGATTGGGTGCCTCCATTTCAACTTCAATTCCTTTTAATGAACTGGTGCAAAATATTGCCAAGTCCCTACTTCCCAAAATGGCTCCAAACACAAACAACTCTTTCTTTATTATCTTTTACAAATGCAAAAATTCAAGACAAAATTCCTAGTTGGCTTCCTTCTAGTCTCAGTTATTTAGATCTCATCAATAATATGATTAGTGGGAACTTGACATACTTCTTTACAGGTGGGCTTTCACAAAACTTCACAAAGTTACAACTTTTGGATCTCTCCAATAATTTATTCTCAGGAAACCTTCCTTTGCAAATGGGAAACATGATGCCAAGTCTATATGGGTTATATCTCTACAAAAATAACTTGATAGGTGGGCTTTCACAAAACTTCACAAAGTTACAATTTTTGGATCTCTCCAATAATTTATTCTCAGGAAACCTTCCTTTGCAAATGGGAAACATGATGCCAAGTCTATATGAGTTACATCTCTCCAATAATAACTTTATGGGTGGACTTTCACAAAACTTCACAAAGTTACAATTTTTGGATCTCTCCAATAATTTATTCTCAGGAAACCTTCCTTTGCAAATGGGAAACATGATGCCAAGTCTACATCAGTTGAATCTCTCCAATAATAACTTCATTGGTGAGGTACCACAAAACTTCACAACATTATTTTTGTTGGATCTCTCAACAAATTCATTCTCATGGCACCTTCTTTTACAAATGGAGAGCATGAGGTCAAGTCTATATGAATTGTATCTCTTCAATAATATCTTCACTGGTGAGGTGCAACTAAACATCACAAACCTACAAATTTTAGATCTCTCAAATAATTCATTCTCAGGGCATCTCAATCCAACAATCAATAACACATTCTCAAACTTAGTATCTCTTGACATATCTATGAATAAATTTATTGGGAGCATTCCCCATTCTTTTTGTCAAATGAATTCATTATATGAACTTCGGCTTTCTAACAATTATTTCACAGGAGAGCTTCCCAATTGTTGGAATGGTTCCTCGTATGTAATGATATTTGATTTTTCAAACAACCAAATTCATGGAGAAATTCCAAATACTATTTGTAACCTAAGGATGATACAGTCACTGCATTTGAGCTACAATCATTTATCAGGAAGAATCCCTCTTTGTTTACAAGATTATAAAAATTTGGTTATTCTTGATGTTGGACATAATAATTTTACAGGAGATATACCAACTTGGTCTAGAAAGAGTCTTTTCTACTTAAAAAGTCTTAGCTTACGTTCTAATTCTTTGACCGGCAATATTCCTGAATTATCACATCTTGCATGTATTCAAATATTGGATCTCTCAAACAACAACCTCTCAGGATCTATTCCATCAACCTTTGGAAACTTCAATGCACTAAAAAGCCCACATATGTGCAATGACCGTTATGATTATGATTTCCTTGATAAATTATGGCTCCATATAAAAGGCATTGAGTATGAGTATGGGAGATTACTTGGACTTATCACAACTATAGATCTCTCCAATAATGGCTTGTCAGGATATATCCCTATGGAATTAGGGAACTTGCATGGATTACAAAACTTGAATTTATCCAAAAATAATTTATCAGGCGAGATACCAAAGAGCATCAATGGAATGCAAAGTCTAGAAGTTCTAGATCTATCAAGAAATATTTTGTCAGGGACAATTCCTCCAGTTTTGGCAAATTTGAATTTTTTGGACAACTTGAATTTATCATATAATAACCTCTCGGGTAGTATTCCTCTTGGTAGTCAATTGCAAACAATTGATCCATATGCTTATATGGGGAACACATACCTTTGTGGCCCTCCTCTTATAAAAAAAATGTGCAAATGACACTACAAAAGGGAGTTTAAAAGAGGAAAGCAAAGAAGACAATGGTAGAAGGGAAATTATATGGCTCTTCACTAGTATCACACTCGGATTTATTATAGGATTCTGGGGAACTTTGGGCACTCTTCTATTGCATAAAAGCTGGAGGATTATCTACTATTCTGCTATTGATAATACCATCGACAAGTTATACATAGTGATGCTAGTGAGGATTAGAAGGAGACTTTTGTAGAAGGTTGTGCACTTGTATTGGCGGTAAGCAATCATTCATATGAGGAAACATGCCTATCTTTGCTTAAGAAAAGGATGACAAAGAGTATTTGCATTTCGTACAATTGTAACCTATATACTTTAAAAAAATCAAATACTTTATGTAGATTGTAAATTGATCGAAGGGGAGCAATATAGCATGATCATTTTGTTTTTAGTTTGAAACAATTTGAATGAAGGGCAATATCAAGCATGGACTTTTTTATTTGTATAACACTCAATTAACATTGTTTGGCCACCTGGACGACATATTTAGTTTGACTTGTACCTTGAAAACCCTAGATGGATGCTTAGCTCACTTCGCTCCAGCACCTTAATATGAGCTATGTCAGTTTTGCAAGTGCGCCTAGCTGGTTTCAACCGTTGCATGCACTCCCTCACGTTCAAGATGTTGAATTGGGTCGATGTGACTCGGGGCTATTTCCTCATTCCCCATCTCATCTCAATTTCACATCGCTTCTTACACTTAATTTGGGAGGTAATATTACATAGAGTATTTTTACATTTAATTGGAATAATTCAATGTACATATCATCTCTCTTTATTATTCGTGACGTAAGCTTATAAATGGCATGCAGCCTGCGTGGCTTTACAATCTAACCTCTCTTGAGTTTCTCTAGGAGTGCTAGATTTGTTAAGTAATGCAATATCAAAGAGTTTCCTACTATCTTTGTCCAACTTCTGCAAGCTCCAAATTCCCCAACCAATGAAACACTATCCAATCTAGAGATGGTCTTTTCTGGATGTCTAATGTACAACATAGAGGAATTTTATCTTTCAAACAATCTTCTCAACAGTTATCTTCCAGATTGGTTGGGGACCTGAAGAATCTCAAGTATATCAATCTTTCTCAAAACTTTCTCCAGATATAGATGGACTGTCTTCTGTCAGTCAGCGATCACATTGTTGAAATCTATCCTTCCTCCCAAACAATGCTGGATGGGACAGCCATTGATGTGAGAATCAGTGAATAATTACACTCGTGCATTTAATTTCCCTGATCTTATTCTTGTTGAGCTGATGCCCACCAGACAAAGATCAGATATCAGCATCAATCTTCCTGCGCTTGAGAAGTAGCTTGCACGCATCAAAATCGTCCTGGATGGTGGTGAAGGATCTCATGGGGGAAGAACACAACTACACAAGAATGAAATGCTTACGAGCAGAGCAGAGGACCTCCTGTTCTGCTTGAAGCAAAGTTATCGTGGTTTGTCGCAGACAACTCTCGACTGCAGCAAACTCGAATGTTAAGAAAAATAAAAAAAAAACATATATTTAATGTTAGCTTTAATGCTAACGTTTGTAACGTTAGCAGCGAACATTTGGAAAAAGCCTAAAATCTCATGCGAGAGCATGAGATTGATGGCTTCCTCTTTCCCCTATTTTCTTCTTTCTTTTTTTTATTTTATTTCTTGGAGTTTTTGATTTTGCTGCGTGTTGCTAAAAGGACGTCCAATCAACTTCTTCACTGTCGTGCCCGCAGGAGAGGAATACCCTATCGTATCTTAGGTGTTCAGTCTGAATTTAACTCGTACGAGAGCCCGGATTTTCATTTAAGGACAAGCCGCAACGCGCCTCCGGATTATATATTTCTAAACTCTCTTTTAAATATGTTTTGCAAGTTTTATTGCTTTATAATCTATGATTTTATTTTTTTTTATTTAAATAAAGGTCTATATAAAATTTAGACCAACAATCTTAGGTGAAAATCTGCTTAAATATATTTTTTGTTCTTATTAACTATTTGTTCTTAAAAGAAAAATTAAAGGAAACAATTTTAATGCCCGACGAATGAAACAGTGGCTGTAAGAAAATAAAGAGGGTGATGTTTTTATTAAAATAATTATTTGACATCATACTGTGTTAATTACTATTTCTTATTATTAAATTTAGATAATAACAATTAACGAAGTTGTTTATGTTTATTCTTACTGCTTATGTAAATCAGAAAAAAAAATATTATGTTTTGAGCATCTATAATAGGTATTAAAAAAAATTACTAGTAATGATATTGGACTACGGTACTTGCAATAATAATAATCCCATTTGCTATTATGGTTAATAGAATTATTTTTCTGTTCAATTCTATGCTTGCCTTTTTAATGGATTTAAAATTTTTCATGATCACGCTGTTCTAAGATTTTCCTTTCTCTTTCTTTTAATTTCATTAACGATTAATAAATTTATTGCTTTCATAATATAGTGGTTTCCTTTTAAAACGTTACAGTAATCTACTGGTTACCTTTTAAAACGTTACTTAAAACGTTACAGGAACGTTTGCTTATCTTAATTTAAATAATAATTATAATAAATATTTATGTTCATTGGTTAATTATAATAGGAAACTTTTAAAGTTGAAAATTTTCCATTAATTTTGAATTGCATTAGTTAAGAGTTCTAAAATTTCTGGTTAAGGAAACTTAACTTATTATTTCCAAATTTCTAGTTAAAGAAAGTTCATTATGTCTTTTCTTTGTTTTCGAAAATATATATATATTATATTATATTATATTTGTTTTGTATTACTGTTCGTAATAGTGGTGCACAGTGAGTAATATTTTTCGTCACGAATTTTACTCGTTCACATTAATGTAGTAGATAGAAAACAGTAAGGTAAAAAAAAAAAGCTTTTTATGAAAAGCTGATCACAACAGGCCAAAATTTTAAATAGTCTTTAATATTGAATTTTAAAATTGTAAATATTAAGCATGCTGAGCTTGGAAACATAGGTTCTTGCTTAAAATTATGATTAAATAAACAATTGAATATGTGACTATAAATACTTTTAATAATTAATAAACAGATTTTTATACATTGATGTTATGTCTTTCTTGTTAAGTAGACTTCAATGTAATTGCTGTTTATTTTTCTTGATGAATATGTTATCTAACATATATTTATTACTTTATTTGATTATTTTGCAAATAGAATTATAAACTATATAATGTAGTTTATATAGAATTACACAAATATAATGTAGTTTATTTTTGCTTATATTCATGTTGAAAATGTTAGATAATATTTTAAACATATTGGATAAATGAGCATAATATATAATTAAATATTTGTATAAAATTTATGAACATTGTTCAAATTATGGTTTACTTTTGACTTTCATGAAACTAATGCTCATAATATGATGTTCATAATCATAATGTTCATAATGAATCTTATATGCATAATATATTATTTAATTTTTTTAAATTTCAATATCTCATAATTTTTTAAATTCACTTTAAAATGGTAATGTCATTTATAAATTAGGCTAATGATCCCAATTGTGGGGGCTGACCTAGTTTATTGTATAACTTATAACTTAATTTGGCTTTGGCCAGATTATAACGTGCATAATGTGTAATCTTAATTCTTAATACTTACATTGACATGAGAGACACATTGTACATGAAAATTAAATTTTGTACAATAAAATTATGTTCATAATGAATTAAATATATATGAGGATTATGATTAAAATAATTCTCATTAAGGAAAATTATTTATAAAAAAATAATTCCTTTAAAATTAAAATGACTTTAAAAACTAATTTAAAGTCAGAAAAAATTCTTAAAATTGGTTTCACTCTATGATAAGAGCAACTAGAAGCCTAATTAAATATTTAGATCTTTTTGCTGCTAAAAAAAATCATTTCTATCTTTGAATTCAAAAATAAAATATTTGAACTAAGAGTAAAGGATTCAATAATAAAGAAAAATTGTTAAAATTCTAAAGTAGCAATAGACTTATTAAAAAAAAAGAGTAGCCATATTAAAATTAGACATAAGTCTATATAATGGATTGACTCATAAAAAGTTGGAGCTCTTTCTTTTATAAAGACTGAGCATAATAAAGCTATTGGCTTGACCAAAGCTTGCCCAAGATTATAATCTTGGAAGTATCAATAGGAATGAGATTATTCTAAAAATAAGTCTCTCAGCGGTGGGAACCCAACCTCTATGATAGAAGATCCCTTGAAGGAGGTTCAATGTGGTAATAACAAGCTGATTGATTGGCCGGGAAGCACTTTGAAAAATAAAAATTATAAAATACTACAGTGTATAAAAATATTTATGTGATAGAGTTGATACTCTACACTCTCATTCCCGAGGATACATTTTTGTACTTCTTATTGTAGAGGTAAGAAAAATTTTCTGAAGTAGTTAATTACCATGAGATGAGCCTGTACACTCATCCCTTGTAGGGAACTTCCTATATGAGAGAGTCCATATACCGCCGCAGCTAAGGACATGGACAATCCTCAGAAACTCTCATGAAGATACACACTCACGGCCAAAAATGCGCAACCCCGTGATTGGACAAATCCTATATCGTGTGTAGATTTGTTGAAGTCTGGGTCAAAGGGAAGTAGTTCAAGACTAGTTCACTATCTTTCCTTCAGATGAAAATATTTTCATTAAGTAAAGGTTATGCCTTTGAGTGCACTTTATTGACCACATAACATAAGTATGAGCAGCAATTTAAATATATTTAATCATCTTGTTAAGTTTAATTATATTTAGAATTTTTTTAATTTTGTGAGGGATTGGTAGGAAAATTAAAAAAAACATATATTTAATTTTAGCTTTTAATGCTAACGTTACAAACGTTAGCAGCTAACATTTGGAAAAAGCTTAAAATCTCATGCGAGAGCATGAGATTGATGGCTTCCTCTTTCTTCTTCTTTCTTCTTCTTTCTTTCATTTTATTTCTTGGAGTTTTTGATTTTGCTGCCTGTTGATGAAAGTACGTCCAATCAACTTCTCCACGGTCATGCCCGCGGGAGAGGAATACCCGGTTGCATTCTGGGTGTTTAGTTCGGATTTAACTCGCACGAGAGCCCGGATTTTTATCTAAAGACAAGCCGCAACGCGCCTCTAGGTTCTATATTTCTAAACTCTCTTTTAAATATATTTTGCAAGTTTTATTGCTTTATAATCTATGATTTTATTTTTTTTTTGTTTAAATAAAGGTTTACATAAATTTTAGACCAACATCGAATACAACAAGATGATTCTTTATGCATCAACATTAATACGTACGTACTTTAATAGATCTCATCTTTTAGATCTATAGGGTCCAGGATATATATATATATATATATATATATATATATATAATCAACTCAGAAACAATCAAACACTAAGGGTATATGTTTAGTAGAGTGGATTTCATCATAGAAAGGATAGAAATATCAATGAATCTAGATGACTTTCCAACTAGATTCATTGATGTTTCCATCCTTTCCACGGTGGAATCCACTCTACCGAACATACCATAATAGATTTTATGTGGGGTTTCAGAATTGTGGCGTTGATGATATTATGTGTCGGGATTTTTTATCTTGAATTTCCTGCGCGACACTTATGCAACAATTATTATCAGCTCAGAAAAATAATCAAGCATAAAAATATCAAGATTTTATGTAAAAATATCTCTCGGAAAAGGGCAAAAAATTATGGGAGTAAGCCACAAAATTTTAAAAATAAATAAAATAGCTTTTCACAATAACAGTTTCATTAATAATAAAATAAAAAATCACGCAGAAAAAAACTATCCTAAAATTCACCGCTATATTCAAATAGTAAATTCACCACCATATTTGAAATAGTATCTAGAAAAGATCAATAAAAAATCCAACCACTGGATAGGCAAAGAATAACCCCGGGAGTAGCTCTATAAAAAGTGGATAACTCCAAAACCCTATTGGGAAGATCTCAGCCTATTCTCTTCTGTGTGTTCCACTCTCATCTAGGGATGGCAGTAATTAGGGTACATACCATTTTTGTTCTACCGATACTCAAACCCAATTAATCTCATTAATACCCATACCCGATTAACTACCCGGTATTTTTTCAACCCTTCTAACTGAACCCAACCCTAATAATTTTCTTACTACCCAATTATTAACCAGGTATCCGATCAACTCTTGATCAACCATTTACCCAAATCCCATGCCCCACACCTCCAATGCCCCCCAACTCCACCCAATAGTTGCTTCTTATCCACTCGCCACTCCCCGCCCCTTGCAAGAATTATATAATCTAGGAGTCAATTTTTTAAGCTTAGTCCCACATAGCGTGCGTCAGGACGAGGGAGCAGCACACTAGATGCTTAGTCCCACACAGCTGCTTCTCTTATCTTTGATTCATTTATTGATTCTGTCTGTTTGATTCTTTGCCATGATTTTATCTTGGATCATTCTTGCTCTAGTATCAGTTGATAGTGTTGATAGTGATCTGTAGGTGCACTACTTTCTTGTGAAGAAGGTGCAAATAGCGTTGGAGATCACTGTCAACACTATCAACTGAATTGTTATGATATACATTATTATCCTATGTGCATTGTATAAATTTCTCAATTTATAATGAGCCAAATAAATTTTAATAACAGATTAAAATAATCACTAGTATAACTTGATGCATGGACACAGAAGGGGAAACCCTACCTCATGACTCCATACCTCCTTTACTCTCTCTTCTAAAAACTTTTCTTTACGTGGATGTGTCTGTGTCCAGATATATATAAAGTTAGTTGGATTAGGGTTGCTGCAGGATTCAGTTAGGTTTTTTAATATGATATGTTGTATTTAGGAATGGGGAGTAACTTAAGATATTAATTAAGTAAAGCAATTAATTTTAATAGAATATATTATGAGTAATTTTTTAGGAAAGTTTATAGTTAAAAATCGAGGCGTTACAACTTTTCTATCCTTGCTATGTCTCAACTTACTCTATTCAAGAACCTTGTAAACTACAGATATATATTCAGGCCACCTTCGTTATGAAATGCAGTAGTTCTAGTCCTTACTATGTTTGTCAGAATGGAGAAAAGTAATGTCAAATTTGAAACTTGGGTCTATCTCAGCATCTACATTGTACATCATAATATCATACCACTTAAGGTTGCTTGAGAAGGAGCACGGTTTGTTTCTTCTTTCTGAAATAGTTTCGTAACATCTAGCTAGTTGGCTTTTCAAGTTTTGGAAATGGACCGTTTCACATCACTTATTGTTGGTATTCTGGAGTGAAATGTAACAAATAGTGGAAACTCTGTTTTTCATATATCTGGTTGTCTAAAGCTTCTTATGTTGTTTCTTGCTTTAGAATTCGAGAAAGAAAGGAATCTGTGACACAGTTCTTCTATGTGGTACAAGTGGGTATGGCAAGTCTACTCTTTCAGCCTTGCTGGTACTTGTCCTCAACATTTCAGAACAGACATTATGTCATCATGCTACTTTTAGCGTTTTGTTAGGATTTTGACATCTTACATGCTTGGGTTTATTACATATCAATACTTGCATTGTATATGTTTGAATACACAAGGTGAAAATAATTCTTGCCTGTTGCCTCCTATGTTCGATGAATTGCCACAAAGAGCTTTTGTTTTTCAATTTTTTTTTCAAAAATTTCCAATCATATCTATGTAAAGATTGATTTTATGCGACTGATGCACACAAAAAGGAAGATACTTTCGTAGACAAATTGTCATTAAGCAAAAGATTGTTCTCTAATTATATCTATTGTCCTTCTCTTAATTAGAATGCATAATGTCATGGCCTTACGGGTGCCTAAGATTTGCTAGTGAATTACTATGACTTTTAATATGGAAATCAACTATCATCTAAACTAATTTTGTTTGGAGATAACAAATGTATATGATGTTGATTGCGTGAATGAAATTGAGACGCCTTTCCTCACTACTTATATGGCGATCAGGTGAATACATGGCTTCAAGGCGATTAGGAACTCCTCTTCAAGGCTTGGATCATCATTGGTACCTCTCTATTATTTTGTTTCTTTCTTTCTTTTTTAAAAAATGATTTCATGTTAGCTTAAAGACTCTATAATATGATTATGATAAGTAATATATAGAAATCATTTGATAGGCTGCCTAATATTGATTAGAATTTTCTGACTTTTTAAACACGACTAATCAAAATAAGTTGGATGTGGATCCAAAGGACATCAATCAACAAATTTCAACTAGATTAAGGGTTGAAACCCATTAAGAATCCATTAAGATTAAATGCTATTGGTGGGTTTTATGTTTTATGCTATTGGTAGAAAAAGATGTGTTTTTGTGCATCTATTTTTGTTGACAGAAGAGATGTTCTTGTGGAGTTATTTGTTGCAAGTGAATACAGAATCTCTGTCATATCTCCAGAGTTGATACAATCCTTTTCTGAACAGCAGAGTGTTGAGATCTTACCTTTATAGTGAGAGGAACGCTGAGGAAGATATTTTTTTTTCCTGTTATCTGAATTATGTTGAGGAAATAGCACCACCAAAAGCAAAAAAAGTAAAGCAGTTAAAATGTTATTTATTAAATAATTTAAATTGTTTGATTATTTAAACATAATTATAACGAATAACAAGCCAGTTTAGCCTTGATTTAAAATTTTACTTGGTTCTATTTGAAAATTTTGAGAAAAAAATTATATGATTTTTTTATTAATACCAAAATTTTAAGTTAAACCAAATAAATAAACATTTAAATATTTATTTGTAAACTTTATATAATTATTTATATTATAATTTTGTTTTGTTTTTTTAAAAATAATATAATAATATGATTTTGGATTAACCTAAATTTATATAACTAAACTTAAAAATTTTTGTTCTTTTTCAGTTTATATTTTAAAAGCTCACTTCAAAGTCAATATAATTTTTTTTTTAAAAAAAAAACATATGGTTCAAGTTGAATAGTTTGGGTTGTACCAATTGGATAACCCTAAGTATATTCGTTGCTTCCTATAACTTTATACCTTTTGTTTATTTATATTTTTTATTTAGTGTATATGTTTGGTCATACCTATTAATGATCATTGCTTATTATATATTATTTTATTTATATATATTATTAAGCCAAAATCCATAAATGGTTTTTGGATCTCTTTCCACATTAGTTTTAGTCCGTGAGGTTTTAATCAAGTTTGGCTATATCATACTCAAAATAAACATATAAGATATATTGTTATTATTATTAAAAATATATAATAATAATTTATTTGATTATATTTATATAATATTTATATATAAAAAATAAAATATTTTATCTGATGGAGTATATGTAGGTAATTCTTTAAATACTTGAGTCGGGTTCAAGTTATGAAGTAGATATTCAACTCGAGTTTAAGTTGGGTTAAGGTGTGAGGCAAAAAGTTGAGTTTATAGATTTTGATTTTAAAAGTTGTAATTTTAAATAATTACAATATGTCGTGAAACTGTGATAAGATTTATAAATTATTATTATTAGTTTTAAATCATTATTATACAATTTTTAACTTTGAAATGCAATAAACACCTTTGCTAAAAATTATGGTGTAATTAAGGATTATCATTCTAATTGGAAGGTCACAAATCAATTATATGACTCGTGACTCACTCATGTTGTCTATGCCAAAATATATATAGCTTATTTACCATTTGCTCTATCTGTTATTTTATTCATAAATTATATAATCCAAATATATTTATAAATAAATTTGTCCAATTTATGTTATGTTGTCATGTAAATAAGTTGTCATTTCTTTACGCTTAATAGCTTAATCCCACATTGAGTGCATGATGCAGTAGGAGCAATGTGTATGCTATAAGAGAAGATTGAGGCTAGCCTTCCAATGCTAATCTTAAATTATTTTTTTTTTCTAGGGATTTAATTATAATTGTATCAGGGATCTTCAAATTTGTTTTGTTCTCCTTCGCGATGTAGGTTAGATGGGTGATTTTTTCCATGTTAGATATGTTGATTCTATTTTATTTCTATTTATTTAATTCTTTGTTGGTTCTGCAATGGCCATCTCGATCATTCTTTTCTATTTAAAGATGCTAATTTGCAAGAAAGATGAGATCGTGATCTGGGGTTAAATTCTTCTTTGTAAAAAAAAAAAAGGTTTGATTTAATCGCGTCAATTTTTTTATCCTCCTTGTCTCTGTAATCGCGTCACAATCAACGCTTCTCAATTGTCGTCTCTAATTATGTGATCTACTCCTGTGTAAGATCCATCTGTGTTCACTTTGAATTAATCTCAATAAGTTAAGGGAGTCATCAAACAATGAAAGAGTTAATGTTTCAAAAACAATCATATTCACATTGAGGGAGAGAACAATGTGTTCTACTGCAAATAATTGCTTGTCATTGTAATATCATCAGGTATGTGCTTCCATAGATGTTAAATTATAGTGCTGGTGGATCAGGGATGTAAAAAAAGAGGAAGATAAAAAAAAGAGAAAAGTGCGAGAAAATAAAGAGGGGTGAATAAAAAACAGAGAGGCGCCTAGATAAAACAAAAGAATAGAAGAGAAGATGCCCACGTATAAAAAAAAGGAAGAGGCTGAGCAAAATCCAAGATAAAACTTGTCGCTTGATGGCAAAATGCTGCAGAAAAATGAATCAGACACTTGGTGAAATACTGCAAATCACAAAAGGGGAAAGAAAATAATTCTTACAAAGCTTATGGACAAACTTCATCACGGTGAAAGAAAACTTTTCTGAATATAAAAAGAACAGAAGCAAGAATTGGTATGACGCCGACTTTGAACCTCGGACGGCAGAATTGAGTATAATTTGAAGCGGGACCTTAACAAAGTTGTTGAGAATTCAAACTCCAATCAGAATTTTATGGAGCACCGCAAATGAAGCCATAATCAAGCCATAATCAAATCCAAATCCTGATCCGAAATTCAGAAAAGATCCAACTACTAGGATCCGATCCGATAAGGGCCCAAGACTACTCTCAACCGAGAACATTTAGCTGGTTTCAAAATTCAAAATTGGACGCGCATCAAGATTTCAATTCTACCAAGCATGATTCCAAAACCATCAACTAAAAATCGGAATTCCAGAATTCTTCCCAAGAACAAACAGCGGTAAGAAGAAAAAAAAAAAGAAAGAAGTAGATTCTTGTTGAATTCAGGAAATCTGTAAAGAATGAGAAAATATACTGAGAATGAACCTTCCTCATATCTACTACTCCACAAGTATATTCAGGCGTGCTGTGCCAGTCTCCCATCCCCCATCCCCAGTCTAAAGCCGGTAGAGGTTCTCAGGGGCTCTTGATTTCTCAAGATGTGGGATTCAAGCCAGTCAAGGGCCTGACTAACGCATTGACAACAATCCCGTCCCATATTAGCTCTCCAATGACATTTGATACTCATCCGTCACCTATCCCCTACGCTTTCAGCTGCCTGATCAAAGTCTACCTCAAATCTAACTCTATACAAACTATAACTTCATCATAGTTGCCACCGCCATCTGCAATTTCAGAACAGCTGGCGATCGTTCCCAACTCCATCACTCCCCTTTGCGACAAGCCCTGCGACATCTTACTGGAAAATCGGGTCTCCTACGGACGACGCCAGCGAATCCGTCTCTGATCAAATCTTCAACGCCACTGCTGCTAATTCCTCTCCTTCGCCATTAACAGCAACGACGAAACCATCGCCCCTGACAGCTCAAGCGCTACCTCTCGCTATTACCGTTTTCTGGACATCGCTAATGAAGACTATCGCCACTTAACACGACGCTGCACCAGGCCGGTGTCACCACTACTTCCAACTACAGACGAACATCATCTTCCTCTGTTGCCACTGACATCATCACTATTTTGCTGAAGTCGTTGTCGTTCGATGCCTCTTCCGCTTGTAGTCAGCAATCGCCGATGCCCTCTTCTACAAATCTCGCCAACGCCATCCCCTCCATTGCCGATGACAAGCACTACCAAATTGGCTCTTTGGCAATCCCGGCACCATCTCCCCTAGCGCCTATGAATGTCGCCAATCAAACGAGCCCCTCAACAAATGTTCAGCCGCTTCGAGGTCGCCTCTGCCTTCGCTCGAAGCATGCCTCCCCCAAACTAGCGCAACCTTATCTCAGACGACTCCATTCGCATTCTGCCGCTGCCAAAGGCTACCGCCGCCTGGAACAAGCTGCAATAAGCTGAGGTTGCCACCACTTCCGGCTATGGATGAATGCTTTCCGCCAGTACTTTCCGGTGAGTAGCGAGGCTCCGCAGCTCTAGATCCTTCTACATGACCACCCAGATTGCTTCCGTCTACATCCACCCTATCAGTACCGCCGGTGAAAATAGTTTGCCACCGCCGTCCAGAGGGATCGCCCGAGCTTCATCCGTCGCGCCCCCTTTCTTTCATCGACTCTCGCCGAAAGTAGTGAAACCGCACAGGAGCTCCTTGCTGAAGGCAGCGGAATCGCATGGAGGAGTAACTTTTACTCTTACAAGATAAAAACAAAATAATAAATAAAACAAAAATAATAATGGTGAAATAAAAAGATGAGATCAATATTCCCGTCACCTAGTCACTCATGACTTTGCAAATTCTAAAAATAAATAATAAAAATTCTCAACTGACTCTCTAAGTCAAAATACTAAAAGCCTTGATGCATCGCAAATAAATATTGTTTGGGTGGTACGTACGTCGATGTTTAACGTCGGGCGTAACTCCTCAATATAATTTTGTGTTCGTTAAGATTGAAGTATTTCCCAAATTAAATTATCCAACACGCCGCGAGACCGGATAATTTTCTCAAATTCAAATAATCCAACAAGTTACAAAGCCGGGTAATTTTCCCAAATTAAATTATCCAACACGCCGCAAGGCCGGGTAATTTTCCAAATCAAATTATCCAACACGCCGCAAGGCCGGGTAATTTTTTAAAATTAAATTATCCAATAGGCCGCAAGGTCGAATAATTTTCCTAAATTCAAATTATTCGACAATCCGCAAGGCCGGATGATTTTTCAAATTCAAAACATCCAACACACCACAAGGCCGGATGATTTTTTCAAATCCAAAACATCCAATAAACCCCAAGGCCGGATGATCTTCTAAATCCAAATATCCAGCATACTGCTAGGTATCCGCAAGTGCACGGATTTATCAAAGTAAAAAAAGATTATCGTTCCCAACGAGGATCTGGCGGTTAAGTACCGATTACATGTTTGATCTATATCTAGACGAATCAATATGTGGTTTTTGTTTTGGCAACTTCTAAGTACAAAAAGAAGCAAAAGCGAGCGTTCAGGTAAAAATCAATTCGGATAAATTCAGGATCTAGAGTTTCACCACGTTGATGATTATGAATAAAATTTGTAAATAAATCTTTTGATCAGAAAATTATAATTTTGAAAGAGATTTTTCCTAAGGTACAGATTACCTCCTCCCGAAGCGTAATCTGGTATCTATTTACATTAATTCCCTACTCCCGTGGCAATTAACATAAATAGACCCATTAAGTTCTGTGAAAAACCATGGTAATCCTTCAAACGAATCTGAACTACTCCGTGATCGGATTCACAGGTTTGAAAAGAATAGATCCGACGTTGCGATTCACCTCCCGGTCCTTCTCGCAACGTCTAAGACGTAAAATTACTTGATCAGGGTAATTCACGAAATAAGCATAATTCTAATCAAATCAAATCTATAAAAGATCACGTCAAAGATTTAAAACTATATATTTAATCCATAAATCGTCAACGGGCTATTCCCCAAATCCCGAAATAAGGGTTTACACGTTCATGTTCATAACAAACAGCATGTTCATTGATGAAAATCGCATGGAAACTCAATAAAAATACAAGAAATCGCTGGACAAGATAGTAGAAAGGCTTCCCCTCGACATGGAGATGAATATCAACCCTCCAATTCTTCCTTTGCGCGGCTTTCTTGTTCGTTTTCTGCCCTGGAATCAATTCTCGCTGTCGCCGCCGCCTCCTCTCGTTTTCGTGCCTAGAAGCCCCCGAAACCCTTCCAAAACCTTTCTTTTTATAGTCTAATCAGTATAGAACCGGTCTAGGAAGGTTTCTGGAGAGTTTGGTTCAATTTTGGTTCAGTTTGGAGTCGAATCGAGTGAGAAACACGAAGGGGCGGAAACTTTTATGGTTTGTGATGAGTTTACGGCTTCGGCCGTAATTATTTCGGTGTATAATGCTTTTGGTCACAGAAGCTTTTACGGCCCGTGATGGAATTACGGCCTTGCCCGTGAAAGTTTTTGTTTATTCGTCCTCCGTTCATCGTCGCTTTTACGGCCGAATCAGCAATTATGGCTAAGGCCGTAAATGTCTCGTTCTTCACCGTTTTCGCCCCAAATTGGACGTGTGAGCTCGTGATCTCCTCGGGAATCATGCTTTGGCTTCAAAACCCTCAAAATCCATCATTTTTATGCCATTTTACCTACATTTTCACAAAAACCAAGAAAAGTGAAGATTTTGTGCAAAGTAAGATAAAAACACTAAAAGTAGCACAAAATCATGCAAGTAAGCCCAAAATATGATCTAAAACATAGGCAAAAACATGGTGTAAAAATCACTTATCACATGCCTTAATGCATTATGATGGAATATTGTTTGGGAGGTGCGTACGTCGATGTTTATCATCGGGGCGTAGTTCCTCAATATGACATCGTGCTGCTAAGGCCGGATATTATCCTAAATTCAAACACTTAATAAGCTAGCGCAAGGCTAAATTTTTGACAAACACAAAAGCTGTCCACATTGATAAATACTTACTGCTTTCATCACTTATGTATTATGTCAAGCCATGTATTATCATGATATTCATGACTAAAATTGTCTTGCCTTACATTTTATTTCATAGTATAGATCTCTTAATCAAAGGTTCCCTAATTTTAGAGATAATTAACAATGAGTACTTGCGCTCATTGGAAGCCAGAACCCATTAAACAAAAAGCCTTATTAATTTAAGGTGAATTTAATAAAGGTCATATTACATTTGAATGTAACACTTTTTGACCCCACAATAACACTTGGGCTAAGCATCAAGTTAGTTATTTTTCTTACATCTCCCCCCCCCCCCGGGAGCCCAAGTATATGCCCTGCAGCCGGAGGCTGGCCGAAAACCGCAGGAGGCTCGCCGGAGCACCGTCTGGCCAAGCGCGACCTTGCCGGGAACCAGGGAAGCGCCGGCGAACCCACCCAAGTTGGCCGGACGCGACCAAACAAAGGGGGCGAAGCCGCCGCCCAAGCAATAGCAGTCGGAGACGCCGGTGGACACACTCACGGTCGCCGGACGTCGCCAGGAAGAGGGACAGGCGCTCCAGCCTCGCCGGCCGCCCCAGGTCTCGCCAGAACCGAGAGGAGAAGGGAGGTGCGGCGAGGGGAAGAAACAGTCGGTGGAACCCACGCCAACGAAAAACCACCCGCCGGACTGAGCCGGAGGGGATAGGAAACGTACCTCGGCGGACCTCTGTCCGCCAACTCCACCACTGGCGTCGCCGAAGACTAAGGAGGAGGAGGGAAAAAGGGGGCGCCGCCCCTTTGCTCTGTTGCTTCCCGTACCGCCGCACCCAACCCACCGGGAAGAACGCCGGAGACTGTCGCCGCCACCGGAAGCCCGCTCGACGGAGAGGAGGAGGAAATCAGGGACAGAGAGAGTCGCAGCCGCCACCGCTCGAAGAGGGCACTGTAGCCCTAAATCGCATCACACGCGATTCCTTCAACTGAAGCCAGCAGATCCAGATCCGCCACCTGCCAACTTGCCACCCGACCCACTAACTAGAGTTAGCTAAGGGAAATGGGCCACGTTCGGGCTTGGGCCGCACGCGCGCGTGGCCCAATGAACGGGCCCTAACACATAATAAGGTGAAGGCAAGATAGATTAGGGCTTAACTATTTGGATTCTTCATGGTCAAAGAATCAAATTGGCTTTGTCTATTTGTGTAGGTCTCATGGCTCAACTAATAGAGTATAGCATAGTAAGGTGAAGGCAAGATAGATTAGGGCTTAACTATTTGGATTCTTCATGGTCAAAGAATCAAATTGGCTTTGTGTTCTACCTTAGATGATGAATTTAACCCATATAATATGGTGCTAAAAGGAGGCCCAATCATTATAAATCTAAGTTCAACTATTTATCGTGTAGGCTATTAGGTTGAGCTCATACTTATGAACCTTAAGAAAGCCCACCACCTTTGAGCTTAGATTCACGAGTCCCGTGGTCATCCACTTTTAAGTTGCATCTTTGTTACGTGTCGTGCACGTAATGACAAAAAAAGGAAAAAGACAAAAGAAAAAAAAGAAAAAAAGGGTAAAAGGTAAAAGAAAAAAAAATGAGACAAAACGAATCAGATTACTGTACATGCATGCGTGTACAGTAATCCAATTTTTAGATCTAGACGCGATAGGTTACTGGTGGCATTGCTTTTCTCTCTCCATTAAATCCCTCGTCTCTCTCTCTCGCGTTCTCATGCAACCAATGCTCGCATTTCTTCCCCTCTCTCGCGTTTTCCCTTCCGCCACTTGTTCCTTCCACCGATTCGGTGAACACTACCGTCCGGTGACCCTCCACCATCGGCGATAGGCTTCGGAAGAATCCGGTGACCCTTCCGCCCCCAACCCCCTCCTCTTTGGTCCCTCCGGCCGGCGAGAAGTGCTCGATGTGAGTTCGCCGAGATCCTAACTCTCGCGACTCCGATTCCTTCACGAATCACTTCCGGCACTCACCTACTTGCTTCGAAAAAGGTCGGCGACAACTTGCTGGGCGTTTTCTGCGACTTCCAGCTAATTCCGGTGACATTTCACTGCGTTCCGACGAACTTCCGGCAGAACTCCAGTGAGGCCGATGACCTTCTTTCCCTTATTTTTGACGGACTTTGTGACGCTGCTATTTTCTATTGGAACTGGTGGCTGCCGGCGCCGGGGACGAAGTATTGTTCCGGCGATCCTCCGGCGGACTTCCGACGCATCCACTTGACTCAACCGATGGTTCGTCCACATGCGCTGTGGGCTAGATTAGTATCTAACCCACTTTATATGCAACTATATAACGAACCCTGCATGCATAACGTAGCAAACGGGTTAGACTATTGCATGCTTAGGATATGATAATGTCTGCTTATACGTAATTGACAAACAGACTGTATGAACAATCATAGCTGACCCGTAAAAGTAATTAAAGGAAAATAAGAAATAAATTAAAATAAATAAATGAATACATAAATGGTAATATGGTATAAATGGGAAAACTAATACCTGTATATTTCATTTTATTACGAGGACTGTAGATTTGGATGTACGTGATATTTCTGATTCGGGTGCGGGATTAGTCAGACCTATAGTGGCATGTAGGGATCTATTTCCTGTACATTGATCAAGGTGCCTACCACTTGATTAGGAGGCATCTTACAGTTGGGTGTTACCGCTTAGTTAGGGACGCCCTACTGATTTACTCTCTTGCTATCAGTTTCCATTAAATTATTATTTCCATTGAGCATAGTATGACTGTGTATTTATATTCTCTCACATGATATGTCCTTATCCCATTTTACTGGGATTGTGCATTATTTATACTGCATGCGTGCTCTCTAGCACATGTTGTGTTATTATTTGGCCGTACTTTGTACAGTACATTGTGATTCGAGCCGTACTGGTGGCGCTAGAGTGCTAGTCGGACGTGTTTAGGGGCCAGACCCATATAGTGCTATGGAAGATGACCTCATAGACTATATTTGATATTTACATACAATGTGCTATTATGCACGGGTATGATAGGGTACTGATGCCTTGCATTTTAGTAGTATTTTTTCTTTGTATTTCATGATAAATCTAGGCTTATTTTGATACTTTCATACTCTTTAAAGGCTTATTTTCTTAAAAACTTCAGAATCTTCACTTTATCTTGCTTTTGTGGAATTTCAGGTAAAATCACCCATTTTCGACCTTTTTTGAAGATTCTAAGGCCATAGGGTGATTTCTTATACAAAGACGAAGCTACACGTCAAATTTGGGCTCAAACGGAGTTAGCTTGAAAAATACGGCTAGGTGAACCCCACGGGGTTCACTAGCATTTTCGCCAGACTGCAGGATTCTTCACAGAGAAAAGCACGGCCAGGTGAACTCGGCGGGGTTCACCCGTGCTTCTCTCTGTTTCGCAGCGCTCAGAATTGGTCAGTGCACTTCACGGCCAGGTGAACCTAGCGGGGTTCACTCATATTTCTTTCAGCCGAAACTGCTCAGAGCGAATCACGACCAGGTAAACCCGGCGGGGTTCACTTGTGATTCCAACCTAGGTGACGCGAGTTCGACCCTCTCTCAGATTTTCAGTGATTTCCAACCCGTTTGGCATCCAAATTTGGAAAGTGAGGACTCTATGGAAAGCTGATTCGAAGCAGAATGCGGAGAATATAAAAGTCCCAATTTTTGTGACCTAATTATCAAGGAATCAAGTGACGAAGCGGCGGAGGGCGGAAGAATGCGGCAACGAGGTGATTTGCAGAGATTGAGACGTCCGATCATCACGATTTCTTCTGGATACTTTCGGTTTATCGTCTCCTTCCTCTTAGATTCACTTCCTTATAGTTTTCTTTCCATTAAAAGAGAGATTTTGAGCATTTCAATGACGATTGTAGCGTAAACACTATTTCGGGGCTCGGTTGAAGCCCGTTGACGATTTTGATTGCAAACTATATTTTAATTCTATTATTTGGATTGTATTATGAGCATATTTTACTTTAATGTGCATATATCATGAATTTACCTTGGCCGAGTATTTTTATGTTTAAGCCGTTACGATTCATACCAAGAGGAGGATCATAAGGGTGGACTCTCTTAGTAAAACTTGCGAGACCTTGACACGAGAGTGCTTGGTCTTCGCTTGAGGGTTTCATAATCTGCCATAGAACTCATTGGGTTCATATAAAATGATCCACAGCGAGAGTAGGAGATCGTCTTAGTTGAACACCGGGGTGTACACTCGAGAGAGAACACCTTGTACCCTAGGGATAGATTCCTTGTACAAAATCAATAATCCGGATAACTGATAATTTTAAGCGCGATTAAGATCGTCATCGTGGTGGAAACCGTAGCCCTGATATCTCTCTCATATTTACTCTCTACTGTCGTAGCTTGATCTTCTTGTTTTCGATTATTTAAGTTTTCAAAACCACATTTCGATTAGCCTAGCTATTAAAACTTGGATTTTCTGGTACTCAGCCTTGTTCCCTGTGGGATTCGACATCTTTTATATTACTTCGACATAACCGTGCACTTGCAGGATGTGTCAAGTTTTTGGCGCCGTTGCTAGGGAACAACGGTTGATATTAATACATTTCTGAGAATTAGTAGACTAGGCTTTAGTTAGTTTTTCTTTACTGCACTGCTATTTTCTTTTTCTCTACTTGCCCGTTATCTTAGAACTTTAAAATTTTGACTGACCATTTTATGCGAAGAAGTTCTAGGGCGGGTACATTCTTTGACATTGATCCGGAGATCGAGCACACGTTCAGGATTAGAAGAAAGCAAAACCAAATTCAGAAGAAGGAAAACATGAACCACCTAGGAGGAGAAAATCAGATGGAACACATTCAACTTGGAGTGAACAATGATCAGATACCTCAACCAGTGGGGAACAACTATAACAATAGGACATTGAAGGACTACTCTGCTCCCTACACACATGGTTTTCAATCAGGAATCGCGAGGCCCATAGTTAAGGCCAACAATTTTGAAATAAAACATGCTCTTCTGTCTATGGTGCAACAAAACCAATTTGGTGGTTCTCCTCTTGAGGACCCCAACATGCACCTCTCTATTTTTCTAGAATATTGTGATATACTGAAAATTAACGGTGTGTCTGCCGATGCCATCAGGTTGCGATTATTTCCCTTCTCTTTGAGGGACAGAGCGAGGGCTTGGCTGCACACGCTACCTTCTGCTTCGATAAGAACATGGGCAGAGCTTTCTCAAGCCTTTCTCTCCAAGTACTTCCCTCCATCCAAAATAATTCAGTTGCGGAATCAGATAATGAGTTTCATGCAGAGGGATGGAGAATCCTTATATGAGACTTGGGAGAGATTTAAAGAGCTCTAAAGAATTTGTCCACATCACAGAATCGAGACTTGGGTCTTAATCCAGATGTTCTACAGCGGGTTGGATTACAACACAAGACTTACAGTGGATGATGCAGCAGGTGGCACTATGATGAATAGAAGAGTGTAAGATGCACTGAACCTCCTCGAGGACATGGCGATTAACCATCACCAATGGACATCTAAGAGAGGTACATCTACCAAGAAGTTAGGTAAGTATGACCTTGACTCTCTGACTGCTATTATAGATTAGGTGGACAATTTGAGTAGAAAGATTGATTCTTGGTCTGTTAATTCAATGGATGTTAACTCTATTTCTTACGAGGTCTGTGGAGTTGCAGGACATGCAGCGGTACACTGTCAGGCAGGAGATGGATAGATGGCTGCAAACCACTATGAGCAATTGAATGCTGTTGGAAATTTCAACCCTAACAACAATCCATATTCCAGCACATACAATCCAGGATGGCGCAACCACCCGAACTTCTCATACCGAACAACTCAGCCAATGCAACCTGGACAAGTTGCTTCACAACAAGCCCAGCCTCAGCAAGGAAATTTCAAGCAGCCCCAACAGAACAATTTCAGACCACCAGGATTTCAGGCTAGGAACTACAATGCGCCACCACCACAGCCAAGGCCAAACAATGATTCATAGCTGAGCAAGCAGCTTGAAGGACTGACAGACATGATGAAGCTTATGATGACAAGAATAGACTCCCTGGAGACACACAACAAGATGCTAGAGAGTCAGCTAGCCCAACAAGCTAGCTCATCTTCCAGAGCACTAGGCAAGCTTTTATCCCAACCAGAGGTAAACCCGAGGGAGCATTGCAATGCAATCTCCACTCAGAGCAGCAAGCAACTTAAAGACCCAAAGACGCCGACCGATGACAGAAGAGATGAGGTGATACCAGAACCTGTGGAACCACATTCAGATGCAACACCAGTGGCACCTGAACCAACCAAAGAAGAGCGGCCCTATGTGGGACCACCTGCATATAAGCCACCGATCCCTTTCTGATAGAGGCTTGTCAAGGTTAAATTGGACAAGCAGTTCGGTAAGTTTTTAGAAGTATTGAAGAAACTTTATATTAACATTCCTTTCATTGATGTTCTTTCGCAGATGCCGACTTATGCAAAATTCCTGAAAGACATCTTATCTAATAAGAGGAAGCTGGAAGATCAAGGGACCGTTGCACTTACTGAGGAGTGCAGCGCCAACATTTAGAACAAGCTCCCTCAGAAGCTTAAGGACTCAGGCATTTTTTCCATACCCTGCCAGATTGGGGAGATGTCCTTTCAGAGAGCTTTGTGCGATCTAGGAGCAAGCGTTAGCCTCATGTCATTGTCACTTTGTAAAAGGCTAGACTTAGGGGATTTGCAACCAACTAACATTTCTATACAGCTTGCAGACAGATCAGTGCATCAACCAGTTGGTATTTTAGAGGACATACCTGTTAAAGTAGGAGATTACTTTATTCCTGCCGATTTTATTATTTTGCAGATTGATGAGGATGATAGGCTCTCCATCATTCTAGGGAGACCTTTCCTTGCTACTGCGGGCACTGTCATGGATGTCAAGAATGGGAAACTGTCCTTGAACATCTGTGGCAATATTATTCAATTTGACCTAACTGACACTTTGAAAAAACCTTCTCTTGTAGGTACGTGCTGCAGCGTAGACATTGTGGAAAAAGCTGAACAGCATGTTGAATCCTTCAGGAAAGAAGTAGATCCATTGGAGCTTGCCCTAACAAACTCTGTTGATAAAGACAATGAAGGAGAGGCTGAGAAATATGTTGCACTCCTGGAAGCCGACGCAAGCCTGGATGACAAGAAAGAAGAAAATCAGGAGAATCAAGGGCAGCAGAAGATCGAACTCAAGAGTTTGCCCAGCACTCTGAGATATGAGTTTTTAGGAGATAATTTTACAAACCCTGTGATTGTCAGTGTGGCTCTGGACAAGGAGCAAACCAAATTACTTCTTGATGAACTTCGTCTCCATAGAAAGGTAATAGGTCATTCATTAGATGACATAAAAGGGATTAACCCCTCTGTTTGTATGCACAGGATCCTTTTGGAAGACAACAGCAAACCTTCTATGGAGTTCCAGCGCCGACTCAATCCGCACTTGAAGGATGTGGTGAAGAAAGAACTGCTCAAACTATTGGATGTTGGAGTAGTATATCCAATTTCAGACAGCTCTTGGGTAAGTCCGGTACGTGTTGTACCCAAGAAAAGTGGCGTCACAGTAATCAAGACTAAAGCAAACGAGCTAATACCGACACGCACAATTACAGGATATAGAATGTGCATTGGCTACAGGAAGTTGAACTCTGCTACGCGAAAAGATCATTTTCCTCTTCCATTTATAGATCAGATGTTGGATAGATTAGCACACAACTCTTACTTTTGCTTTTTGGATGGCTATTCAGGTTTCTTCCAGATCCCTATCCACCCAGACGACCAGGAGAAAATGACCTTTACATGCCCCTATGGCACATACGCATACAGAAGAATGCTGTTCGGCCTCTGCAATACCCCAGCCACTTTCCAACGAGCAATGATGGCCATATTTTTTGATTTTAATGAGGATTTCATGGATATTTTTATGGACGATTTTTCTGTGTATGGTTTCTCTTTTCATCCTTGTTTGTCTAACTTATTTAAGGTTTTGCAGAGGTGTGAAGAGGTGAACCTTGTTTTGAATTGGGAGAAGTGCTACTTCATGGTCAAGGAAGGCATCGTCCTCGGGCATCTAGTTTCTGAAAGAGGGATAGAGGTGGACAGAGCAAAAATTGAAGTTATTGAGAATCTTAAGCCGCCTACTTCGGTGAAGGGGATCAGGAGTTTTCTTAGACACGTTGGATTTTATAGAAGATTTATTAAGGATTTTTCTAAGATAGCTCGCCCCTTAACTAATCTACTAGCTAAAGATGTTGTGTTTTGCTTCGACAGGGATTGCGAGGAAGCCATCTCAAAACTCAAAGAGACATTGACTTCTGCTCCAGTGATTCAACCCCCAGATTGGTCACTACCTTTTAAGTTGATGTGTGATGCTAGTGACCAAGCTGTCGGGGTAGTCTTGGGACAGAGGAAGGATAAGAAGCTTCACGCCATCTACTATGCCAGTCGAACACTCGACGATGCCCAAATGAATTACGCAACCATGGAGAAAGAGCTGCTAGCGATTGTCTTTGCTTTCGATAAATTCCGTTCTTATTTAGTTAACTCGAAGGTAAGCGATTTTACTGATCATGCAGCTATAAAATAACTGGTCAACTAGAAGGATGCAAAGCCAAGGCTCATTCGATGGATCCTCCTCTTGCAAGAATTCGATATAGAAATCAGAGACAAGAAGAGGAGTGAAAATTTAGTGGCCGACCATCTTTCCAGGCTTGAACGCGGTGCAGACAAAGAAATTAATGAAGAATTGGAGATCAATGACAAATTCCCTGAAGAACATCTTTATGCTCTATTCGATCAGCAAGTCCCATGGTATGCAGATTATGTCAATTACATTGTGTCTAACATCTTTCCTTTTGATCTCACTTTTCAGCGGAAGAAGAGGTTTGTCCACGATGTAAAATTTACTACTGGGATGAGCCATACTTATATCGGAGATGCACGGAAGGGTTATACAAACGATGCATGCCAGAAGCGGAGATACAAGATGTGTTGGACCACTGTCATGTTTCACCTTGTAGAGGACACGCAGGGGCCTCTAAAACAGCTTTTAAAGTTTTACAGTCTGGTTTATATTGGCCCTCCATATTTCATGACGCTAAATATTTTGTTTCCATTTGTGACAGTTGCCAACGGACTGGAAACGTATCTAAAAGAGATGAGCTGCCGCTCAACAATATCATGGAAGTGGAAATTTTCGATGTATGGGGGATTGACTTCATGGGCCCTTTCCCCTCTTCATTTGGAAAATAATACATTCTGGTTGCAGTTGACTACGTGTCAAAATGGGTTGAGGCCTCCGCCAAAGCTACTAATGACTCCAGAGTCGTTATGAAGTTTATGAAGTGAACAATTTTCCCCAGGTTTGGGGTTCCACGTGTGTTGATTAGCGACGGCGGCTCCCACTTCATTAAGCAAAGGTTTGGAGCACTATTGAAAAAGTACGGTGTAAAGCACAAGATCGCCACGCCATACCACCCTTAAACTAGTGGTCAGGTAGAGGTCTCTAATAGAGAAATCAAATAAATTTTGGAGAAGACTGTACCGCGATCACGGAAGGATTGGGCAATGAAATTACCAGATACCTTATGGGCGTATAGGACCGCATTCAAGATGCCTCTCGGGCGTATTGGGTCGTCAAGCAAATCAACTTCGACTTCAAAAATGACAGTGAAAGGAGAAAGCTACAACTTGGTGAACTGGAAGAGATGCGCCTTTTTGCCTACGAAAACACCAAGAGCTACAAAGCACACACCAAGTTTTGGCACGACAAGCGCATAGTAATAAAAGAATTTCATGAAGGGGATAAAGTACTTCTGTTTAATTCAAGACTTCGGTTATTCCCAGGAAAGCTCCGCACGAGATGGTCTGGTCCTTTTACAGTTCAGAAAGTTCAACCGTACGATGCCATCACAATTTAGACGAAATGAACTAGGAGTTTCATAATTAACGGGCACCATCTCAAGCACTATTTCGAAGATGAGCGGGTCGAAAAAGGGAAAGTTCTTGCTCTTTCAGACCCCACAAATTTGACACTCTGACACCTCTTATGGTCGAGCTACCAACCTTAAACTAGCGCTCTTGGGAGGCAACCCAAGTTTTCACTAGTTTTTTTAGCTTTCATGCATTGATTTCGAAATATCTTGTAATGAATTTGAGGACCAAATTCCTATAAGGTGGGAGGAATGTTACGTGCATGTAATGACAAAAAAAGGGAAAAGACAAAAGAATAAAAGAAAGAAACGGTAAAAGGTAAAAGAAAAAAAAACAAGAGACAAAACGAATCGAATTACTGTACACGCATGCGTGTATAGTAATCCAATTTTTAGATCTGGACACGACAGGTTACTAGTGTCATTACTTTTCTCTCTCCATTAAATCCCTCGTCTCTCTCTCGCGTTCTCACGCAACCAACGCTCGTATTTCTTCCCCTCTCTTGCATTTTCCCTTCGCCGCTCGTTCCTTCCATCGATCCAGTGAATGCCGCCATTTGGTGACTCTCCACCACCGGCGACAGGCTTCGGAAGGATCCGGCGACCCTTCCGCCCCCAACCCCCTCCTCTTTGGTCCCTCCGGCCGGCGAGAAGTGCTCAACGTGAGTTCGCCGAGACCCTAACTCAGGCGACTTTGATTCCTTCTTGAATCACTTTCGGTGCTCACCTGCTTGTTTTGGAAAAGGTTGGCGACAACTTCCTGGGCGTTTCCTGCGACTTCCAGCTGATTCCAGTGACGTCCAGCTGATTCCAGTGACGTTTTGCTGCGTTCCGACGAACTTCCGACAGAACTCCGGCAAAGCCGACGACCTTCTTTCCCTTATTTTCGATGGACTTTGTGATGCTGCTATTTTCTGTTGGAACTGGTGGCTGCCGGCGCCAGGGATGAAGTACTGTTCAGGCGATCCTCCAACAACTTTTCGGCGAACTTCCGACGCATCCACTTGACTCAACCGGTGATTCGTCCACACGCGCTGTGGGCTAGGTTAGTATCTAACCCACTTTATACGCAACTATCTAACCCTGCATGCATAATGTAGCAAACGAATTAGACTATTGCATGCTTAGGATATGATAATGCCTACTTATACATAATTGACAAACGGACTATATAAACAATCAGAACTGACCCGTAAAAGTAATTAAAGAAAAATAAGAAATAAATTAAAATAAATAAATGAATACATAAATGGTAATATGGTATAAATGAGAAAACTAATAACTGCGTATTTCATTTTATTACGAGGACTGTACATTTGGATATACGTGATATTTCTGATTCGGGTGCGGGATTAGTCAGACCTATAGTGGCAGGTAGGGATCTATTTCCTGTACATTGATCAAGGTGCCTACCACTTGATTAGGAGGCATCTTATGGTTGGGCGTTACCGCTTAGTTAGGGGCGCTCTACTGATTTACTTTCTTGCTATCAGTTTCGATTGAACTGTTATTTCCATTGAGCATGATATGACTGTGATTTATATTCTCTCACATGATATGTCCTTATCCCGTTTTACTGGGATTACGCGTTATTTATACTGCATGCGTGCTCTCTAGCACATGTTGTGTTATTATTTGGTCATACTTTGTATGATACATTGTAATTCGGGCCATACTAGTGGCGCTAGAGTGCCAGTCGGACGTGTTTTGGGGCCAGACCCATATAGTGCTATGGAGGATGACCTCGTAAACTATATTTTCTATTTTGCGTACAATGTGCTATTATGCACGGGTATGATAGGGTATTGGACGCAGTACTAACGGACTATTAACGAGCAGTCGTCTCCAATGTGCGAGCTGACATTAGGGACCACTCAGATATGAGTGCGTGTGCATAGGGGACGACTCGGTCCACAGCTCAGTATTATTTGGTGTGTTGTTATACCTGTATTATATATATCATGGTTTACAAGTATTTTTTTGGTGCACTTGATAGGATTCGTTGTTTGTATGTTTCACACGTATCTCTATTAGTATTGTTGCATCATGTACTTAAATCCCTACTTAGCCCTTCTGGCTAACAACCCCTGTATATGTTGATTTTTGATTTCAGGTCCTGAGACAGGTCCGTCGTGGACGGATCAGGCATAGATAGTTAGTAGTAGTGGACTCCTTGGATATTTTGGTATGTGTATGTGTGTTTATTATGATATTTTGGCCATGTGGCTTGTTTGTTGTATCCCGTCGGTTTGGACGGAAATTGTTGTATCGGTACATTTGTTGTATCACTGTTATCATTCATGTGTTGGATCTTACTGTTGATTATAGATTATGGTATACAGTGTTGGGCCGAGCTGGATCAGTAGGCCCAAATTGTCAGGTCTTGTCGGTGGGCTGTACGGTTGGGGCCAGTTGCCGTCGGGACGTGACAATCTTAATGGCATCTTTGACCTAGATCTTACTCATGAGCATAAGGTCCCTCACTAAAAGCTTTAAGTTAAGCTAGATCTTGAATGTTTTAATATTATCTTGTAAGAATTCAAGCCCCACTCCGAACCATCTCATAAGCCTTCTGGTTGTGCTCTAAGAGACATCTCTAGCCTAGTTCTTAATCATGAGCCTAATGACATCCTCTAAGATCTCTTAAGCTAAGTTAGACATCATAAACCTTAAGGCAATCTTGTGAACCATTATGATGACTCATAGCTATCTCATAAGCCGTTAGCCTAAGTTTATGTTACCTGAAGTAATCAATTAAAGCCCTTAAGTTAAGCCAAACTCATAATCTTTGAGGCTAATCACCTTAGAAACACATTTATGTATGAGCCCTAGGAACACAAGTTTAAAGCTTAAGTAGTCTTCCTGATGTGCAGTCTAGACTTCATTGATTGCTCAGTATGTTCAAAACCTCATATGCAAGTCTTTTAGACTTATGATTGCTATGAGTAAGGTCATCCTCTCAACCTAAGTATGATAAGTTGTCCATTTTTTTAATAGTACCCACACAAGGGGAACAAATCACAAGAATTCACTCAATTACAATACAAACTCAAGGCATGAATAAGATAGATTGCATATAGGGCTCACCTTAAGACATCATAAGAGAATCATAAAAACCAATTGGTTTCCACATAGGGGACAAAAATTAACACCATTATAAAAGAAATCTAAAACCTCTATTGGTTAACCATAAATCTTAATAGAAAAAACTAGCTCTCCATCTATCGCGCTTAAATGGAGCCAAAGAACCAAAAATCTTGAGCATTCTAGATGTTTACTGGAGTAAAATAAACACATTTATATCAATTCTCCCTAACGCACACATGTACACACTGTGTTTTTATATTATTTTTTTTTTACAAAAGTAATAAAAGTAGGATTTGACCTTAAGGCCTTATTATCTATGATTAAAAGCTTAACCAGTTGAAATAACTAACGCCCTTTTTTTTATTTTATTTTATTTTTTGGTATATACTTTTTTCTTTATTATGTAGATCATCTAAGTGAAATTGATTTTCTTAAAATTTCTAGAAAGAGGATCTTCTTATAAATTCTACTCCCTTTGCCTCTTAATTTAATTACTCTCGGCACTTTGTCTCCCTCTCTGTTGTTCTTCCCTCTTTGGCACGTGCAAAGCCCTCTCTCTCTCCATTTCGCTTGATGTACATATTGGTGAGGATGAAATTCATATTAGAAGAAGATATGCCTCATTTTTTAGTTTTTTTCCTTTTATTTTTTATGTATTACTTTTACGGATCAAATTCTACAAAATCTCTATTTAATTTTTTAAAAAAGAATTAGATACACAGTATTAGAAGTGGCCATGGCCCGTGCCCGGGCCCGCCTCGGCCCGGTTCTTGGCGGGCCATGCCAGGCACGGCCTGTTTCAAATCGTGTCGTGCCTGGCACGGCACGGCAGGAAAAATGCTGGGCCCGGCACGGCCCGCGGCCCGATTAGGCGTGCCGGCCCAGGCACGGTTCCGCCGGAGAGTGAGCACGGATCCGGCACGCGGGCCAGGCACGGCCGCGGGCCGAATACGGCCCAACGGGCCAAATGAGGAACGCGGGCCGTGTTTGGCCTGGCCCGATTGTGGCCCATGGGCCAAAGTTGGCCCACAGGCCGACTTTGGCCGGCGTGCCAAATTTTAAAAAAAATAAATTAATTTAATAAGTAAATTATTACTTAATTAAAATATATAAAATATGAAAAAATAAAAAAAATTGAGAAATTGAGAATGTATATTGCACAAATTTTTGAAAAAATGTTAAAATTTTATATATTTTAGACCGGACCCATTACAGGCTGCTTACGTACCCCACTCAAAGGAGGAATCAGGTCTACGTAGTTTTCTTTTTACAACTCTTTTTACAACTCTTTTTACAACTCTTTCTACAACTCTTTTACAACTTTTTTTATAATTATTTATTACAACGTTTATCCATTGTTGCTTCCACTTGCACTTCCAAGACTTTGTTCATCATCATCCGATGAAGTTGAATGACCACCTTTATCTTGAAGACGATCTTCAACATCTAGCCAATCTTTAAGACAAATACATATTTCCACACTTTCTTCGTTCATTCGGCTTCACTTCTCGTCCAGCACCCTGCCGTCTGCACTAAAACAAGACTCCGATGCTACAGTAGACACCGGAGGAGTTAATAGATCACGTGCCATGGCAGAAACCACAGGATATGATTTTCCTTGTGATCTCTACCATGATAAAATATCAAAATTATCTATTTGTTCTTCTGTGAGTAAAGATGTATGATTATTTTCTAAAAAAAATGTTAATTCATTAAAATTACTAGATCGACTTGTTGATGTTCCTTTTCTATTTAAAATTGAGCGTATTCTTCCTGTAATATTTTTACTACTAGTAGATACATTAGTTTGAGAGGATGTTGGATTCATTGTATTTCCAAATTTTAAATTATAAACATTTATACATTTCATCTAATAAGGTAGAAACTTTATTTTTTTTTCTCATCTACTCCTTCAAGTTCCATATTTTTATAATATTCATCTAATAAAATATGAACACCTTCTAATTTTAATCTAGGATCCATAATTGAAGCTAAACAATATAAAGGAGATATATTTTTCCAATATTTTTTAAATTTTGTTTCCATTTTAAAAATTACTTGAAAAACATTTTCATCATGTCTATATTGAGAAAAAATTTCACTAATTAAAACTAAATGTTCTAAAATTAAACATGGTGTAGGATAATAACACCAAATAAATGAGTGCTAGCATTATAAAAAATTTCTAAAATATTATGTAATAACTTTGCTTTATCCCAATCATTTTCTTCAATATTTTCATCAGGCATTCTTTCATTATAAAATAATGTAAGAGGATCCTTAAATGGAAAACATGTTGTTAGCATATCATAAGTAGAATTCCATCGTGTTTTAATATCAAGTTTAAATTTTTTATATGACAAACCATAAGATTTACATATTTGTCTAAAATCTTGATTTCTAAAAGTAGAAGAAGTAACAAATCTAACAGCATTTCTTAATTTAGTTACATGTTCATCTACTTCTCTTATTCCATCTTGAACACATAAGTTTAGAATATGGCATGCACATCGTATTTGAAAAAAAGCACCATTAAATATTGGATTTAACAATCTTTTTAATTTATCAATTGCACTATCATTATTACTTGCATTATCAAAACTAATTGAAAAAATTTTATTAATTATATTATATGAATGTAAAATGCTATGAAATTGTATAACTATAGCATTTGCAGTATGAGGATATTCAAAAATTTTAAATGCAATTATTCTTTTTGTATAAAAAATTCACTATCTATCCAATGTGCCGTAATACACATGTATGAGTGATCAGAATGATTACTGGTCCAAATATCAGATGTTAAAGAAATACAATAAGTTAATGTAATTAAAGCTTGTAAAAGATTAGTTTTATATTCAGAAAAAATTTTTATAGCATCCCTACGCATGGTTTGTCTACTTAATTTTTTATATTTAGGTTGTAGTGATTTATGTATAAATTTTTTAAATTTATAATTTTCTACTAAAGAAAATGGTTGTTCATCCCAAACAATAAATTTAGCTAATTCTTTTCTAAGAACTTCAGTAGAATAATTAAAAACTTCAAAAGACCTAGAGGAAAGATTGAGAGTAGCCTGTGCACGATCGATTTGAGTTTGATGGCTTTTGATGTGGCGAGACAAATGACCAGTTTCACCCGATGATTTGCAAGTCATGACTTTTCTACACTTCTTGCAGCTGGCTCTTTCTTCGCCGTTAATCATCACCACATCGAAGCTCTTCCAAACGTCGCTCGTGCGTTTTCTAGAGCCTGACACAGTAGACTCGTGAGGGTTTGCACTGCATCCCTCCTCTCCCTGCATAGTGTTAGTAGGCTCAAATTCAACATGATCTTGCTGTTGTTGATTTGGGTCGTAAGGCGGAGGGTTGGCATCTTGATCGGGTGGCATAACGGGGTCAGTTGTCCCCATTAGCTCCTGCTCTAATGCCTCAAGCTCTCATGGCAAAAGATCCCATGTATTGTTAAATCCCGCCATTAATTCTACATATAATATTAAAAGTTAGCCAAAAAAATTTATAAAATAAGATTAAATACTTACTAATAATAAATTATACATTAAAAAATTACCTTATCACGTGTTTGAAGATCGCTTAGTAAGAACTAAGAAGTTGAGGTTTCAGCCTTCAACAACCTTAACTTAAACATAATTATGAAAAAAATTTATATTAGAATAATTTAAATTTAAGTACAATTACATTATAAAAGACTAAAAGTAAATTAATTTACTACTTACTTGATCTTCTCCACGTGACTAGACTGAGGGAGCTTTGAAATCTTGATGGCTAATTGAAACTCAAGACTTAGAAAAAAGATTAAGAGAGTATTAAGAGAGAATGAGAAATTAATCCAAAGTTAATTGGAAACTTGTGTGAAGAAATGAGAGGGTTGGGGGGTCAATTTATAGGGATGAATTGAGTGTAAATTTACATATTTATCCCCTATTTTTAATTATTAAAAGGGGCTAAAATGGTAATTTTATAACATAAAGATAATTATATCTCTAACTTTTAAATTTTTTCAAACCGTTATAGGGCTATTTGGGTAAAAACGCATGCTCAATTCGAAAATTCCGACCGTTACCGCCCAAATACCCATGTCGTGCCCGTGCCGGCCCGTGTCATGCCGTGCTGAGCATGGGCCCGTGTCGTGCCGCGGGCCACGGGCCGAGAGGCCTTGGCCTAGCCCGACCCGAGTTGGGCCACGGGCTGCCCGCGGCACGTTGACTTGGCCAACGGGCCGGGCCGCGTTGGCCACCTCTACACAGTATCTTTATCTTAGGAATGATAGCGGATATGATATCTAATCTTTTTACTTATCCATACTCAAACTTGAATAACTAATCATTCTACTCATACCTAATTTTTTTTTTTTCTAAAACCTCTATTCAAATCTGAGCCTAATAAAATTTTTACTCCTGTTAACTATCCAAACCTTATAAATATTTAACTTAAGTAATTACTTCTTACCGGAAGAAGAATACTCTAGTTTTCTCGGATTCGATGTAGCTGGTTGCGACATCCGGAAGAGGAATACTCTAGTTTCCTCATCTGGGATTGGATGTAACTAGCCAGCCAGCAAGCGCAATTGAATTAGCATTGCAAGAATTATACAATCTACGAGTCAATTTTTAAGCTTAGTCCCACATTGCGTGTGTGACGCTGAGGGAGCACGCCAGATGCTATAAGATAACGTTGAGGCGCACCATGCCTCAATACTTACCTGGACGGAGTCTACGAGCGATCATTAAGACTCTTGGCTTAGATCAGCGGCCTCCATTGCACCTTGGAGGAGCGCTGGTCTACCATCTCCCCAAGCGGGAGAGTGGACGTCGTAATTTGTGATAGTGGGGTACGCGCTCGCGCGACCCTGTCCAAATATAATCTTGAAATATTTTTTGCTAGGGATTTAATTTGGATTGGTTTCGACATCTTCAGTTATGTCTTGTTCCTCCGTGCTGCAGGTTAGATTGTTGATTCGTTTACTGATTTATTTATTGATTCTGTGAGATAATGATTATCTCGACCACTCTTTTTCTAGTATCAGTTGATAGTGATTCGTAGGTGCATTACTTGTTGTGAAGAAGATGCAAATAGAGTTGGAGATTCTTAAATGTGAAAGCAAGAAAAGGAAACGAATGCAGGCGAGTTAATTGTCTGGGTTCATTGATTAGAGTGCCTAGATCTGGACTTTTATGTTTTTGTTTCCTAAAAGCCTGTTTGCTTTACCGCTTACAGATTTTTTTTGTCCTCCTATTACACTTTCGAAATTGTCCCACTGTAATTGCTATAAAATATTTGGTAAAAGCATGTGGAGACTGAGATTGGTTAATTAGACTCGCTTAGCATCTTAGCTTGCATTCTCAAATACTTGTGATGCTGCATATCAGCTTATGATGTTTCTCCTTTTAGATGTTGCCAATACTTGGGTTTACTATATCAATACTTGGGTTTACTATATCAATACTTGCATTGTATATTTGAATATACTAGGTGAAAATAATTCTCAGCAATTGCCTCCTATGGTCGATGAATTGCCACAAAAAGCTTTTGTTTTTCAATATTTTTTTTAAATTTCCCATCATATCTATGTAAAACTTGATTTCATGCGACTGATGCACACAAAAAGGTACTTTTGTAGATATATTGTCATTATGCAAAAGCTCATTCTCTAATTATATATATTGTCTTTTTCTTAATTAGAATGCATATTATCATGGGTCCTTTTCATAATTTTGTTCCGAGATAACAAATGAATATGATGTTGATTAACACTGACATGAATGAAGTGGAGACGCCTTTTTTCCTCTCTATTTATATGGAGATCAGGAGAATGCATGGCTTCAAGGCGATTGGGCACTCCTCTCCATGACTTGGATCATCAAATGGTACCTCTCTATTATTTTGTTTGTTTCTTTCTTTTAGAAAAAAATGAATTTTATATTGGCTTAAACATTGTATAATATGATTATGATAAGTAATGTGTAGAAATCATTTGATAGGCTGCCTAATATTGATTAGAATTTCTTGATTTTTAAAAGAAATTAAACGCAAATAATCAAGATGCGTTGGATCCACCGTTGGATGTGGATCCAACGGGAGATCAATCAACAAATTGCAAGTAGATTAAGGGTCTAAAACCATTAAGGATCCAATAAGATTAGATGCTGTTGGTGGGTTTTATGTTTTATGTAGGTCTTTCCATGGGGCAATTGTATATGACCTCTTTCATATCTCATCTAGAGAAGCTTACATACTAATAGAACATTTTAATTTGATTTAGTATTAAATGAAACCTAATCGCTGCTAATTCTCTCTTACCCTAACCCTAGTTGCGACACCTACTAATAAGGATCTACGCTGCTAACGACTAATTAATTTTAGGGATCTATCAAAAGTAGTCTCAGATGCTAAAGAGGGCTAATCGAAGAAACCAGAGTCAAATTATTAGAGAATTGAACACTCTTGCATTTGGTTTTGGTGCATGTATTTTGGTTGGCAGAAAAGATGCATTTTTTTTTTGCATGTATTTTAGTTGACAGAAGAGATGTTCTTGTGGAGTTATGCTTGACAGAACATTAGAAAGGGAATTTCCATATAGAGTCAGTGTTCCAGAAACAAGATGTGTTCTACTATAAGTGATTGCTTGCATTTGTGATGTGGTTAAGTTTGGTATGTGGTATTAGATGTTTGGTTCTTGCGTGGCTAGTTAAAATCTTAGTGTTGATTGATTAACTTGAGCGCTTGATACGGAGGTTCTGATTTCGTTATGCAAGATGTTTGACAGTAATTGTTTTATTTTTGTTGGGCTATAGAATGGTTTTCTGCTTTCATTCAAAGATATCATGCACAATGAATATCCCTGGGCACATGTGGATGTATTGCAATTGTCTTATTTGGCGCATGCTAATTAAGATCTTTCACATGCCTTGATTGATTGCACTGCATACAAAGAGAGCTTCGCAAGTCTAGATGGGAAAAACGCTAAAATTTAATTGAAAATGGATCCTGTCAACATAGCATCCTCTCTTAAAATGTTGTAGGTTCTATTTCCAGTCATATTAACTTTTATTGGCATTGTTTCCTTAGAAAATTGAGAAGAAAGAATGAAAAACATGAATCTAGTAGCATTTTTCATCCAGATTCAATATATTTTTCATTCTTTCCTCCGAGTTTTCCATCCAAGAAAACACAGCAGGTTATGAATGTTTTAAATTAGATATTGACACCATTCTTTATAGAACTTGGTGAACTTAGTTATTCTATATGTGAAGTTACACAAGATAAGCCATCAACGTGCTATTTGAAGCGAAGATAAACATCATATGGGTGAAGCAAAGGCATACGATGCACATAATTCAAGTGTTAATATATTTTTTACATATCAAATTTTAAGTTTGTAATATTTCTTTGTCATATCAAGTCAATAGATCTAATGACTCAAAGAAAGGTAAGTGTATATATATAACAAAGTTAGAGAGACTTCTCGAGCCATAGACGTTATTGGAGACAGACTTCTCAAGAGACAGAATCGGAAATAAGGTCAATTGAGAGAGATGTAATCAAGTGCTCTTATTTAGTTACTCATTACCTTCACTGAGAGAGATGTAATCAAGCGGTTGTTATTTGGTAATTCTTCATTATCTTCACTGAGAGGGATGTAATCAAGCTGCTCAAATGTTAAGAGCTCCTATTTAGTAATTCATTACCTTCACTGAGAGAGATGCAATCAAGCTGTTGTTATTTGGTAATTCATTATCTTCACTGAGAGGGATGTAATCAAGCTGCTCAAATGCGTGTTTATATCGTTGTGGTAGTAACGTTATATTATTGTAATCAAAGATTGGAAAGAAATTGCAAATTCTCACAAGATTAGAGTGCATTATTTACATGATTGCGGTAGAAGAGGTAAGAGTTTTCAGTGATGTTGTAACTTTGACATTTACATGATTGCTGCATGAGAGGTAAGACTTTTTAGTGATGTTGTAACTTTGACATATAACCTTTGCTGCCTGTTCGTCATCTCAATTATACAGGGCTTTGGAATTGGAGGAGAGTGCTCAATGGGCCAGTTTTTGAGGAACTTGTTCTTCCCTCTACAATATTTTACGATGCATATTGAAGGTAGTGCTGGCATCTGTAGCTACTACCAAAAATCGAATGATATATTCCTGTTGGGATGCTTTTTATACAACTCGTATATGAGATGACAACACAGGATGCATTTGTAGATTGTCGCCCAAACATTCACTCATCTCCTTGTAATTTTTCTTATGTATCCATTAGGCTTAGGATGTTCAATAGCTAATACTATTTTCTTTGTTCTTAGTATCTTGCTTTAAGATGTTTTTTTTATACAGGTAAGTAACTGAAAAAAAAAAACACTAGCATTTTGTGGATATTTTTTATTAACACTAGTTGATGTAAAATCTTATTGTTTTTGACAACAAAATAATGAAATCTTACAAAATTACAAGAGAGCTGCTCTCATTTTGTGTTGTTTTTATGCGATAAAGAAATATGTGGAAGAGGAAGATTTTTTTTTTTTTCTGTTATCTGAATTATGTTAAGGCAACAACAACACCAAAAGCAAAAAAGTATAGCAGTAAAATGTTATTTACTAAATAACTTAAAAATTTTGACAAACATACAATAGTACAGTTAAACATAATCATAACAAATAACAACATTGCCAGTTTAGCTCTGACTTAAAATTTTAGTTAGTTCTTTTTGAAAATTTTGAGAAAAAAATTATATGATTTTTTTATTAATACCAAAATTTTGAGTTAAACCAAATAAATAAATATTTAAATATTTATTTGTAAATTTTATATAATTATTTATATTATAATTTTATTTCCTTTAAATAATATAATAATATGATTTTGGATTAACCTGAATTTATAGAACAAAACTTAAAATTTTTTGTTCTATTTCAGTTTATATTTTAAAAGCTCTTTTCAAAGTCAATTTAATTTTTTTTATAAAAATCCAATTCAAGGACGACCCTAAGTATATTCTTTATTTCCTATCATTTTATCACTTTTATTTATTTATATTTATTATTTAATGTATATGTTTGGTCATACCTATTAATGATCATTGCTTATTATATATTTTTTATTTATACATATTATTAATCCAAAATCTATAATTATATATATATATATTGGTTTTTGGATCTCTTTCTACATTAGTTTTGGTGTGTGAGGTTTAATCAAGTTTGGCTATCTCATACTCAAAATAAACATATAAGATATATTGTTATTATTATTAAAAATATATAATAATAATAATAATTTATTTGATTATATTTATATAATATTTAAATATAAAAAAATAAAATATTTTATTTAATAGAGTACTCATGGGTAATTCTTTAAATACTTGAGTCAGGTACAAGTTATGAAATAGATACTCAACTCGATTTTAAGTTGGGTTAAAGTGTGACTGTGTGAGGCAAAAAGTTGAGTTTATAGGTTTTGATTTTGAAAGTTAAAATTTTGAATAATTACAATATGTGGTGAATTCGTGATAAGATTTATAAATTATTGTTATTACTTTTAAATCATTATTATAAAATTTTTAACTTTGAAATGCAATAAACGCATTTGCTAAAAATTATGGTGTAATTAAGGATTATCATTATAATTGGAGGGTCATAAATTGATTATATGACTCGTGACTCACTTATGTTGTCTATGCTAAAATATATATAGCTTATTTACCATTTGCTCTATCTGTTATTTTATTCATAAATTATATAATTCAAATATATTTATAAATAAATTTATCCAATTTATTTTATGTTGTCATGTAAATAAGTTAGTCATTTCTTTACACTTAAAAGCTTAATCCCACATAGCGTGCATGATGCTGAAGGAGCAATGTGTATGCCATAAGAGAACATGGAGGTCAGCCTTCCCTCCATACTTACCTGGACGGAATCTTTGAGCGATCATGGAGGCTCGTGGCTTAGGTTAGTGACCTCCATTGCACTTGGGAGGGGCGCTGGTCTACCATCTCCTAAGTGGGAGAATGGACGTCGTAATTTGTGGTAGTGGGGGTACGCGTTTTGCGCGACCCCTGCTAATCTTGAGTTATTTTTTTTTAAGGTATTTAATTATAATAAGATTTGAGATCTTTAAAGAGGTTGGATATTCTAAATAATATTTCATCTTAATGCATTAAGGCATGTTGGATATTTGAATTTGAAAAATATTCAGTCTGGACGGCATGTTGGATGTTTGATTTGAAAAATTATCCGATCTTGCAGCTTGTTGGATAATTTGAATTTAAGAAATTACCCGGTCTTGCGATGTGTTGAATAATTTGATTTGAGAAAATATCCAGCCTTGTGGCGCGTTGGATATTTATATTTGGAAAAATTATCCGGCCTCACGGCATGTTGGATAATTCAATTTGAAAAAAATATCCAGCTTGTGGCTTGTTAGATATTTAAATTTGAGAAACTTACGTAGTCTCACAGCTTGTTGGATAATTTGAATTTGGAAAAATATCTGATCTTGCGGCATATTAGATATTTAAATTTGAGAAATTACCCAGCCTCACGGCTTGTTGGATAATTTGAATTTAGAAAATTACCCGGCCTTGCGGCTTGTTGGATAATTTGAATTTGGCATGTGCTCGGCTCTGATGACTTATGAGTATTTGAACTTGATTTGTGATTTGTGTTCGGCCTTGATGGCTTGTGAGCATTTAAATTCGACATGTGCTCGGCCTTGATGACTTATGAGCATTTGATTTAGAATTGGTTGCTTTGGCCTTAACACAACAAGCACAATGTTATATTAAGGAGCTACACCTTGATGACAAGTATTGACGTACGCATTTCCTAAATAATATTACACCATGATGTGCCGAGACTATAGCACTTTTTAAAATTGATAAATATAAAGCTTAGAAGGATTAAAGATGTTTGGCGAGTACTCGGTCTTAATGTACGCGAAACCACTTTACTGACTTATGAACTTTTTGAAACATTAGTTTGACTTTGGCTGTCATTACTCCATAAGTTGGCGAATATGGTTACGAAGATTTGTAACCCGATTATATCGATTTTCCTTGGCTGCAGTTTCTAAGCTCTTAATACTATGTCAATCCACTATTTTTTTATTGACGACAAGTGGGGGAGACTACTGGATAATCCAAATTGATGGATTGTATCTCCTTTTCGTTTATTTAATCTGTCCCTGTTCCTTGTGAACCTTTAGCTGCTGCCATATCACTGAAATCTTACCTGGAAGTGGATTTCAATGAGAGTACGCAATATTAGATCCAAAATTGTTATTTGATTTAGGTCTGACCCATAACAGATTAAGGGTGTGTTTGGTCTAGCTTCTGTGAGTTGAAGAAGTACTTGTTGAAAAAATACTGGCTGGAGAAGTTTAAGAGTGTTTAGGATGCACAACTTGTGAACCGCTTATGCTGTGCTAGTTGAAAAAATACTTATTAAAAAAATTACTAAAATAAAAATTATATGATTAAATTTATAGTTAATTATAATTAAAATATTTATTAAAAATATTATGAGTTATATTATTAAAAAATTATTATTACATATAAGGATTATTGAGCATAAGCAGGTGGATGGCCAAAGAAGTAACTTCACCCCTGAGAGAAGCAGCTAATTTGTGGGTTAAAATAGAGAAGCTAAAGAGCCAAACACCTCAGCTTCTTAATTTCTGCTGACCGCAAAACTATAAGCAGGCCTAGAAGCTAAGCCAAACGGGACCTAAGTAGTCATCTTTCTCTTTCATTTTTGTTTTCTTTATTGCTTCTCTTCTCTTCTTTTGTTGTCCTTCTCCTTTTATCATTGCCTATTATCAAGACTAATCCAGCAGTAGGTCAAGCCTAGTATTAGAGTATTGGGCTATTGATCTGACATATATGAGATTGGATTAAATTCCAAAATGGATCGGAGTTGACTCCAATTTCACTAAATTGATCCAAGCTGAATTTTATGTAACGCCCAGTATGGTTCACTGCAGAATTTCATTGTTGTTTTCAATTCACTGCGACGCATGCCTACCGCGCGTTCAGCTTACTCTGTCATGGCGACGAGGAAATAACGTCTCTTTCCATATGAATTCCCTTTCTTTCATCATTTTTATTTCAGTTGAGAATTTCCAAATTGCCTGGACAAGGTCAATAAAATTCATAAGTATTATCCAAAGAATTTTAACCCCTAAGAGTATTTCATTCACGAATGTTTCCTATGTACATGCAGGGAATCCCCTCAACTTTGGTGTGTTTAGGATTTATCTCTTTTTTGTTAGCCATCTTCTCTTCTTGTCCTTCTGCTTCTTTCTTTTCATCTAGTCTAGAGGAGCCTTCCCCTTCTTAGTTTACTACTCCATGGATTTTCTTCATGGTCATAAAATGATCAAGTGTTCTCTCAAGTTTCAAAATCATAAACTTGCTAGGAAGACTAAAGCATGGTTGCAAAATTCAATTTGAAGATCACGTAAGAAATTTCTTGCCCTTTTGTATTTGTTATCATTTTCATCCTTATTCTTCTCTTTTTTTTTTACTCTTTTTTATTGTCCAGCCTTGCAGCTCACTTTTCTTTGGTAGCAAAGCCCTTTTTTATCGCCTTTCTTTCCACTTTTCCCGAGTGTAGATTTTTTAAAATTAGTGTCGGCAACATCCCGGTTGCCTTTGTTCTTTTCACTATACATGAATTTTTTAGTGATTCTCGGCAAAGTTTTTTTTTTTTTTTTGATAAATTGGCACCATTGTTTCAAAGTAGATATGAACTGTCTAATCTAAAAGATGAGATCAGAAGCATTGGAATGCCAGATTGGATATAATCCGTTGGATAAAGATAAGCAGCCATTGGGAAAATAGGACGTCTTGAGACGAACAGGGCTCGTCGTCGCTCGTCGTCCGGCGCTAGTTTGATGAAGTTTCTTTGGGTGGAAGATCATCACATGAAGACTGAGCGATGGCTAGATTCTGGAATCGATTGGTAGCGAATCGACAGAGAACGGACTTGAATAGGGCGGCTCGGGCCAAAAACAAGGGTCGCCGGAAAATCTTTGGATTCTGGCGATCCTACTGTCAGGAAATCAGATGCTTTGGTTTGTCAATGCGCAAGAAGGAGGAGGGTCATTTGCCGAAATTTGAGGCCGATCCGACGGCCGGATGTGATCGGCAGTGCAAAGAAATCGGTGGAGTTGTGGGTTCTTAATAGAATCAGGCGACTCATGAAATCCTTCGAATCCGACGATCTAACAGTCAGATGGCCAGATCGTGGTGCTAGGTGGTTCATATTTCAGATCAAAACTTGTTGCCGGAGTTTGGTGATGGTCTGCAGGCTGGATCGTCGTCAGAGTAGCGTAGACCACGAATTCGTTCCCTGGGCGGAGTAGAGAAAAAGGAGTTGGAGTTGTTCTGTTCGAAGACAAGGCTTCCTTGACAAATTTCTTTCATTTTTACATATTGAGACCTCCCTCTTCTCCTCTTGTTTCTACTTTTTTTGAGTGCCGAAAAACCTTCCTTCCTCTCCTCCTTTTTGTCGCCGAAAACCTTTTCCTTCCCCTCGCCGAGACGTTTCTTCCTCTTTTTTTTGGTTTCTTGCCGAAAGCTTATTCCTCCCGCTCTCAATCTCTCTATTTTTTTTACTCTTGATTGCAGCGTCTTCCCCTCTGTTGTTGTGTCATCACTCTCTAGCCTCTCAATTATTTTTTTGCTTCTTTGCTTTTTGTATTGCTCCCCAGTTCTTCGGCCGCTTTTTTGTTTTTGTGGCCGCCTCTCTTTTTTATTCACTCTTTCGTTCTTTCGCAACTCCTCTTTTTTTTTGTTTTTACTTGGCACGCGGGCAAAGTACTTCTCTTCTGTTTTTTTCCATGCTTGTCAGCGTTGTCTGTGTCCTCTCCTTCTATAAGCTACGAGCCACTTAATTAATTTTATTTCCTTCTCCTGGTTGTTTGGCGCTTCTCCCTTTTTTGAAAATTTTCTGTCGACTCCTCCTTCCTTGTTGATTCTGTAGCTTTTTTTTGAATCTCTTGTCAATTTTGTTAATAGCTTTAAATGGCTTTGCTTTATCGGCCTTGATTTTATTTTTTTAATTTCCTTGTATGCTGCTCTACGCTTAATTTTTTTTAAGCAGCTATAAGAGTCTTTCCTTATTCGTTTTGATTTCGGCCCCGTTTGGCGCCCACGTTCTGCTGGATTTTGCGTTTGCGGGCAGCCAAATGTGGGAAGCGATCGCGTTTGGAGTACAACTTCCGACTGAGAAACTCCACTGTTCCAAGGAAGCGGGTCGAAGGCAGCTTCCCGAATGGATAAGCGGCTGCCTATGAACAGTGGCAGCCACTCGCGTTTCGCATCTGAAGCAAAGCTTGCGTTGGTCATCGCCTCCGGCTGTCGCCACCCCCTCCGGCCGTCGCCGCAGCCTAGGTTTGGATCCCTTCGCACGCGATCGCCCCATCGTCGTCACCTCCAGCCATCGCTGCCTCCAGCCTTCGCTGCCTCCGGCCGAGGAACTCATGCACACCGTCGACCAGCGACGCGTTGAAGTCGCTGAAGTCCAACACGTTCCGCTTCATCAGCACCACCGTCGCCTTCAGCTTCGTCGCCGGCGCCGATGCCGACCCCAGCACCCGCGACTTGTGGTGCTTCCCCCTCCCGTCGCCTCCGGCCGTCGGCGCGCCGAACACGGCGATGTCGAAACCC
>CM050447.1:131478282-131490782 GCA_027563935.2 Costus lasius
AAAGAATGGTAATTCCAAATTCACCTCAACAAAGTGGAATGGCGAACCTAACGCCTAACATACCTATCCCTGAATGGCTTGATTCATTAGGCCATGATGAAGAATATCAAAAAATTCTAACAGAAACAGGAAATTACCTAGATAATCCTCTAGGTATTATTACTGATGATCCACAAGGAGCATCAGATAAACGTTTTGTTAGACAAAACAATTTTATCATTGCTTATTTAATACACTTAAATAAAAAATTAAATCTCATTTTTGCTAACGTAAAAATGAACACTGACACTTTAATTGCCCAGCAAGAAATGATAAGATCTATCTCTACAATCTTACTCAGGCAACATGAGGTAGTCAAAATATGTTAGGTGTACAAGCCCAACAGTACCAAAACTCAATTAATGAGTTAACTACTCAGTTACACAGAGTAGTACAGATGTCTCCAACACAACCTAGAACATCTCAAACCTCAGTATCCACCAGACAAACCAGAAGTACTCAATTCCTTTGGAAATGAGCACAAGACCCTTTACAGGAAATTCTAATACTTTAACTGGAACTACAACAGTTAGAGAAAATAACCAAAATGAAAGGTTATCTATAAGTAATCCCATTCCAAATATCCTGAATAGGATTTTTCATGGACAAGGGGATTCCAGCACAAGTTCTGGAAGAAGTTGTTGATATAGATCAACAATTTGAAGCTTACCAGAATAACAGATTACAAATCTTAAGGCCACAGCTTTTATATAGGACTGGACCTTTAAACCTTAGAACTCAACTTCTTCGGATAACACGTGAGGAACATCTGTCCGTCACAACCGAACCAAGGAATCTCAAAATTATTTCACGAGATTCTTTAAATAAACTTAGGTTATCAGGAAAAACATTAGCCCATATAGGGATGATTGTTGTTTCTATCAAAGGGCTAGCTCGTAAAAAGCTAGGAACCAAAGTTTTAATTGCAATCCTTGACAAAAGATGGAAATCTGATGCAAGGAAAGCACTAATTGCATGCATGGAAGTTGACATGACAGATAATAAGGGTATCTTCTATTGTGCCCCAGACTTTCTCATAAGCATTAAAGACTTAGGAGAATTAGAAATCGGAATCCAAACAAGGGATACGAAGATTTTTCAGGAGATTCTAACCTGCTTATTGGGTTAGGCTTTTTGGGAAAACTAACAAATAATTCTAACACTGGATATAAACTCTATATCTCATCAGTTATAGATGCTTTGGCCAGTAAAGGAATTAAAATGATAAAACCTATGACTATCTCTCCAGAAGATCTTGGCGGATTAGACTGGAATATCTCCAAAAACTTGGAGCAAGAACAGATGCTTGTCCCTGAGGAAAGTATCATGTTCAAAAATTCTGATGATACTTATAACTGAGGTTTTCAAGTTATAAAAAGAAACAAGCTAATAATGATGATGAGGCTTCAACATCAGGATTAGAAAAATTCTTAGAATAATGATACTAGAAGACAATAGTCTTATAGTCTCTAAAAACTTAGACTTTACATTTGAAGAAATGATAAGTCTTGAAATTGCCCTTATTAATAAAGGACGATTACTTCCTTCTCATAAATTAGATTATGACCAGGAAGGTAATATTAGGGTGTGCCATTGTAACAATCCACAACCTAAAGATATAGAGTTTACTCAGGAAGAGGAAGACATAATAAACACCTTCTTAGAGACAGACTCAGATACTTCTGATACACAAAGTATCCAAAGTATTCCACAAAATCTGATGGATACAATCATGACAGGCCAAGAACAGGCTAGTAATGCTACCCCTGTGTATAATAATCCAGGACAAGCAGTAGCCTCAACAAGTACGGCCCAGCCTAGTACATCACATATAAGGAGTTATCCTATAGGACAACCTCCTCGAGAATCGTATAGTACCTATACACAATACAATGAAGAAAGAGAAGATAGGTGGTCTAGAGGAAAAAGACAACCCCTAGAAACCATAGATAGAAGAAAGCTTCTAGATGAGGGAAGAATCTTAAATCTAGCAGCCCATGATCCACAAACCTGGAGCACAGTTCTTGATAACTGGGCCTCCATGGTTTCTATGGAAGTAACCAAAATACTTGGAAACTTTACAGCAGAAGAAATGTATTCCTATTTGGAAAATTTCTTAGGAGAAACAGCAAGAGCAATTTGGGAATCCTACAAACTAAATTGCCCTACTGATTTCCAACAGGATATCTCATTAGGGGTCAATCCCTACAATTTTACAAACCGAATGAAAATCATGATCTTAGGATCTAACCCAAATATGGGATTTAATGCCCAACAAAAAGAAGCAATACGAAAGCTTGAAATAATCCAAATCAAAAATTGGAAATATATTAAACCATTCTTACAAGATTTTTTATATTATACTTGTAAGGCAGGAGCATATCATGATCAGGCCTTAGGAGAAAGGTTATTTTTAAAATTACCAGCTCCAATCGGTCATGAAATACATCAGGCATGGAATAATGATCCTGAAAAGGCTCAACTTTCCTTAGCCTTAAACAATATTACAGCAAGAATACAATTTATCATAGATAGATTGGTTGAAAGATGTACTCGTCTAAAAGGAGATCGACATCTAAAAGGGGAATTTAGTTTCTGTAATGAACTATATACACCCCAAACATATGATAAAGAACATAAGATGGCTCGACAAGGGAAGTCTTCTAAAAAAGCCTCTAAAGGTAAAACCTCTAAGAGATATTTTCTTAGAAAATCAGCTGCAAAGAAACCTTACCTTGCAAAGGAAAAACATGTAAGGAAATATAACCCTAAGCGGGATTATAAAAATAAGCTTTCATGTTTCACATGTGGAAGCCAAAACCACTTAGCACGAGATTGTACTAAGAGACAGAATTTATATAATAAACAATCAATTTTAGTTGATTGTGTACAAGAGGATCTACTTCATGTAGATGAATACATATCAGATACTGAATCAATATATAGTATTGTTTCTATCCCTGATATCACACATACGAATGAGGATTCTGATAGTGAATTAGAGGAGTTCACTTCAGATCTATTAACCAAGGCTGATCAACTTCAGTCTCCTTATGGAACGGAATATTTAGCAGATCCAATGCTAAATCAACTAGATATGTTAAAACCATATCTTGAACATTTATAACGATGGAGCCTACTCCATACAAAATCATGACTCCAAAACTTATGCCACAACATGAGCATAAGTGGAAGGCTAGAAGTGGAAGTCAAGATCATCCTTGCATATACTGTTTCATGTTTCCTAGCATGGCTCTTCGCTTCCAATGTACTATATGCTCTACAGAAGCATGTAGATATTGTTTAGAAAAACAACAAATCTCATTACCCAGTTCTAGTCAACCTATACCAATAGGCCCAAGTAGAACTGAAATAATTGAACTTCGTATTTTACAATTGGAAAATGAAGTTTATAAACTCTCTCAAAAATTAGAAGAGTTAGAAAAAAGGAGTCTCCCCATACCTCCTACACCTGAAAATCTGATCTTGTATGAAAACACAGAATATACAAATGAATGTTTGTCAAAGCGACAAATAGACTTTTTGCATAAACTAGTACAACCTTCTTGGTTGTATTCCATTAAGATCAATTGTATTATCCAAATTTCTGATTGGAAATTGGACATACAAGCCTTAATTGATACCGGATGTAGTAATACTATCCTAGACATGACTTTAGTACCTAGTAAATATCATGTTCCACTTGCTCCTGCAGATAAATTCCATGCAGAACAAATGGATGGCCAATTATTCTTGTACGAATACATTTTGGCAAAACATAAGCTTTCCTTCTCTCTAGGAAATGCTCATTATACACCACCAACCTATATTGGCCGAATCTGCCTTCGCCCACTTAGTTTGGTTAAAACTAAATTTATTATTGGGCTTAATATGCTCCTTAATTCTTATAAGGGTGTTACTCTTACTTCGGAAGGATTAATTTTCCTCCCTCACACGTTAATTCCTTATACCTCTACGCCTGCGAAGCGTGGTGGGTGTTCCTGTGAATCAACATCCGATCCTCTACCAGAGGCCGGAGTATTGTCAGATGGTGACGAAGTTGATGACTTTATCACCTATGATGATCCTGACACAGTAAGGATCCTTAAAAATCCTTTAAATAAATGGCATTCTTATGACCATAACGTATCTGATTATAGCCATATAGAAAAAATTGAATCCGGAAATCCTGATGTGGATGACTTAATCCGGCTTCTTGAAAAAGATAAAATCTTTGGCTCAAATCCCCAACAACATTGGGAGAAAAACAAACTTGTTTGTACCTTGAAAATCAAAGACCCTGGTTTTCGTATAACAAACAAGAAAATTACAGCAACAAATGAAAATATTGCTGACTTTAAAATGCATATTGAGGAACTCCTAAGCCTTAATGTCATAAGACGGAGTACATCTCCTCATAGATCTCCTGCTTTCATTGTAAATAAACACAGTGAACAAGTAAGAGGAAAATCCCGAATGGTTATTGACTATCGTCGCCTTAATGATAATTTAGAAGATGATAGTTATGACATTCCAGACAAAACAGAGTTAATCAACTCTATACAAGGAGATATGTTCTTCTCAAAATTTGACTGCAAATCGGGTTTTTGGCAGATCCGTATGGCAGAAGAATCAATACCATGGACAGCATTTACCTGTCCTTTAGGAAGTTTCGAATGGCTTGTTATGCCATTTGGACTAAAAACTGCACCTGCAGTATTCCAAAGGAAAATGGATGAGGTTTTTAGACCTTACCAAGAATTTGTTTGCGTGTACATAGATGATATTCTAGTACATAGTAAAACAGAAAAAGAACATACAAGTCATTTGAAACTTGTATTGCAAAAATTCTATACTAATGGGATTATTGTCTCTGGACAAAAATCACAATTTTATAGAAAAAATATTGAGTATTTAGGAGTAGAAATTGGACAAGGAGTAATAAAACTCCAACCCCATATTGCTTCTAAGATAAAAACCCTTGAGGTTACAGATACCAAGAGCCTTCAACAGTTCTTGGGATTAATTAATTATGCTAGACCTTTTCTTAAGGATCTACACAAATTGAGTGGACCTCTCTACTCAAAATTAAGCCTTACTGGTGTTAAAAACTTTAACACAGAAGACTATAAACAGATTGACAAAATTAGGCAACTAGTGGAAACACTACCTTTGCTTAAACTACCATTGGATAATGATTATCTCATTGTTCAAACAGATGGAAGTGAATATGGATGGGGAGCTATCCTCCTCCGAAAACCCCATAAATACTCTACAGAAGTAGAAGTAATTTGTAGATATGCTTCTGGCAAATTTCGTGAGAAAAATGTCACAAGCAGTATTGATCAAGAGCTCTTAGCTGTTTGTTACGGCTTAGATGCTTTTAGACTCTTTTTACTAAATAAAAAAGAAATATTGGTAAGAACGGATTGTGAAGCAATCGTCAAATTCTTCCATACAAAAAATGAGAAGCGAATCTCACAAAAGAGATGGCTCTCGTTTACAGATCACTGCATTAATAATGCATACAGAATTACCTTTGAGCATATCAGAGGAAAAAATAATGTCATTTCTGACATATTATCACGCCTTTTACAAAGGCCAAATGAATAAGTCTGCGGACTTCAGTATCAGCCTGAGGGCTATCAAATAATAACCTTTTGGTTATTAATATATCAAAACTTGATATAATCTGTTATGCAGGAAATGGCAAGTGCTTCTAACTCTGCCGCACAAAAGCTTAATGCTAAAGCTAAAAAGGCCCAAGGGCCTCAGAACCCACCAACAGGGCCTCAACCAATGATCACTGAGGGCCTTACTTTTTCCCAAGTAATAAAAGAAGACCCAGAAAAAACTCCAATGTTTTTATTTAGGGTTCCAAGACACTATACAGCCCTTACTGGGCATGACCGAACAATATTGGATCTTCTATGGAGAGATCACCACAATATGGGCTTTCTGACGGCCATGAATACATTAGCCGGGCATCTCCAAGCTCTCCGCTATATGAAGACATTACCTCCTCAAAAGACAACAGAACCAGCAAAATTGGAGCCTCAAACTTTGGAGGCTTATATCGCAAAAGAATTCAAAATTACTGCACTTGACAAAGAGTTAAGCCTCTTAAAAGAAAAAATTACAGGACTTCAAGCTGAAAAGGAAGAGCTTGAACAAAAAGTCGAGTTGTTAAGTACAACATGGCAGACAGAAATGGATAATCAGTGGAGCCAGTCCAGGGCTAGAATTCCACCACCACTATATCCAGCTCAACAACAAGTATATAATCTTGTTAAGCAAAGGCAACATCAACAATTTGTAACAGTAGTAGGGCTGTTGCAACAAATAGCTCTCAACCAGGTGACAAGACCCGCTGGTATGAACCTAACTATGATTACACTATACAGAGAACAGAGACATCCAGAAGAGCTAGAGGGGAGGGGTATTTTTACCACAAAAATACTTACTTAAAAAGCAGAGGTGCTAACTATATTATTAGAAGCATAAGAACTTACAGATAGAAGGGGAAAACACAAGACTCGGAAGGAAACTTGCACAAGGACTCTGAACCTGGAAGCAGATGCTTCTTACAAGACTCATACGCTCCTTATATAGACAAAGGGAGGAGCGGTTGCTTACAGATGAAGTAAGGCAGCATTAATTGCTGCCAGCACACAAAGCATCAATGATTGATGCCACTTGACCCTTCAGAAAAGTAAAGGCTAACAATAATACATTAAAAGGACAGAGACAGGAGGTATCTTGCCCCTTCACTAAAGTATACAAAGCGAATCTTGCCCCTTCAGAAAGGGGAGGTAGCGTGATTCTTAAGGAGAGAATCTGACCCTTCATGTGGTGGGACCACTCACATCTTTAATCATCTTCCTGGATTTCTGCCAGGATATCTTCGACGTCATCCATAGGGTGGTCTCTTCGTCCGTAATCTTTATACTCAGTAACCAAAGACCTTTCATCTTTGATATTTTTTAGATGCTCCACTTGTCCTGGGTGCGTCATATAATGAGACGGAAAAGGAATAAACGTTAGCTCATTTTCATCGTCCACATATATTTTGAGCGTTTTTTCTTCTGCTAAGAGATAAGAAGGATATAATATCCGATGCTCTTTTGTCATTGTATAGCTTCGCCATAACAAAATTTGTTCTTCAATAGGTTGATCCTTGACTCGGAGGACTTCCCTTAAGAACGATTGGTGCCAAAAATCTGGCATATAGTCCTGTTGAATTTTTATAAGCACCTGGTGCTTAGCATCACTAGGATACCCTAAATACCAAGGAGGAGAAGAACTGATATTTAAATCCAAATATCCTTGGAGAGTATGGTACTGGTACATATGGTGGATGCACTGCTTAAGTCTCCATGGAAAATTAGAAAGCTTTTCCAAATGAAGTGTATGAACTACAAGCCTATCCAATAAACCGTATTGGAATAGGTCTAATAATGTGACCTTTGTTCCCATGATGGTACAATCCTGCCACTGGGCAAGATCAATGGCTGCTTTTATTATAGTAAAGCCTTTATGACACGAACAGTGAGGCTCTTCTGGATGTCTCTGTTCTCTGTATAGTGTAATCATAGTTAGGTTCATACCAGCGGGTCTTGTCACCTGGTTGAGAGCTATTTGTTGCAACAGCCCTACTACTGTTACAAATTGTTGATGTTGCCTTTGCTTAACAAGATTATATACTTGTTGTTGAGCTGGATATAGTGGTGGTGGAATTCTAGCCCTGGACTGGCTCCACTGATTATCCATTTCTGTCTGCCATGTTGTACTTAACAACTCGACTTTTTGTTCAAGCTCTTCCTTTTCAGCTTGAAGTCCTGTAATTTTTTCTTTTAAGAGGCTTAACTCTTTGTCAAGTGCAGTAATTTTGAATTCTTTTGCGATATAAGCCTCCAAAGTTTGAGGCTCCAATTTTGCTGGTTCTGTTGTCTTTTGAGGAGGTAATGTCTTCATATAGCGGAGAGCTTGGAGATGCCCGGCTAATGTATTCATGGCCGTCAGAAAGCCCATATTGTGGTGATCTCTCCATAGAAGATCCAATATTGTTCGGTCATGCCCAGTAAGGGCTGTATAGTGTCTTGGAACCCTAAATAAAAACATTGGAGTTTTTTCTGGGTCTTCTTTTATTACTTGGGAAAAAGTAAGGCCCTCAGTGATCATTGGTTGAGGCCCTGTTGGTGGGTTCTGAGGCCCTTGGGCCTTTTTAGCTTTAGCATTAAGCTTTTGTGCGGCAGAGTTAGAAGCACTTGCCATTTCCTGCATAACAGATTATATCAAGTTTTGATATATTAATAACCAAAAGGTTATTATTTGATAGCCCTCAGGCTGATACTGAAGTCCGCAGACTTATTCATTTGGCCTTTGTAAAAGGCGTGATAATATGTCAGAAATGACATTATTTTTTCCTCTGATATGCTCAAAGGTAATTCTGTATGCATTATTAATGCAGTGATCTGTAAACGAGAGCCATCTCTTTTGTGAGATTCGCTTCTCATTTTTTGTATGGAAGAATTTGACGATTGCTTCACAATCCGTTCTTACCAATATTTCTTTTTTATTTAGTAAAAAGAGTCTAAAAGCATCTAAGCCGTAACAAACAGCTAAGAGCTCTTGATCAATACTGCTTGTGACATTTTTCTCACGAAATTTGCCAGAAGCATATCTACAAATTACTTCTACTTCTGTAGAGTATTTATGGGGTTTTCGGAGGAGGATAGCTCCCCATCCATATTCACTTCCATCTGTTTGAACAATGAGATAATCATTATCCAATGGTAGTTTAAGCAAAGGTAGTGTTTCCACTAGTTGCCTAATTTTGTCAATCTGTTTATAGTCTTCTGTGTTAAAGTTTTTAACACCAGTAAGGCTTAATTTTGAGTAGAGAGGTCCACTCAATTTGTGTAGATCCTTAAGAAAAGGTCTAGCATAATTAATTAATCCCAAGAACTGTTGAAGGCTCTTGGTATCTGTAACCTCAAGGGTTTTTATCTTAGAAGCAATATGGGGTTGGAGTTTTATTACTCCTTGTCCAATTTCTACTCCTAAATACTCAATATTTTTTCTATAAAATTGTGATTTTTGTCCAGAGACAATAATCCCATTAGTATAGAATTTTTGCAATACAAGTTTCAAATGACTTGTATGTTCTTTTTCTGTTTTACTATGTACTAGAATATCATCTATGTACACGCAAACAAATTCTTGGTAAGGTCTAAAAACCTCATCCATTTTCCTTTGGAATACTGCAGGTGCAGTTTTTAGTCCAAATGGCATAACAAGCCATTCGAAACTTCCTAAAGGACAGGTAAATGCTGTCCATGGTATTGATTCTTCTGCCATACGGATCTGCCAAAAACCCGATTTGCAGTCAAATTTTGAGAAGAACATATCTCCTTGTATAGAGTTGATTAACTCTGTTTTGTCTGGAATGTCATAACTATCATCTTCTAAATTATCATTAAGGCGACGATAGTCAATAACCATTCGGGATTTTCCTCTTACTTGTTCACTGTGTTTATTTACAATGAAAGCAGGAGATCTATGAGGAGATGTACTCCGTCTTATGACATTAAGGCTTAGGAGTTCCTCAATATGCATTTTAAAGTCAGCAATATTTTCATTTGTTGCTGTAATTTTCTTGTTTGTTATACGAAAACCAGGGTCTTTGATTTTCAAGGTACAAACAAGTTTGTTTTTCTCCCAATGTTGTTGGGGATTTGAGCCAAAGATTTTATCTTTTTCAAGAAGCCGGATTAAGTCATCCACATCAGGATTTCCGGATTCAATTTTTTCTATATGGCTATAATCAGATACGTTATGGTCATAAGAATGCCATTTATTTAAAGGATTTTTAAGGATCCTTACTGTGTCAGGATCATCATAGGTGATAAAGTCATCAACTTCGTCACCATCTGACAATACTCCGGCCTCTGGTAGAGGATCGGATGTTGATTCACAGGAACACCCACCACGCTTCGCAGGCGTAGAGGTATAAGGAATTAACGTGTGAGGGAGGAAAATTAATCCTTCCGAAGTAAGGGTAACACCCTTATAAGAATTAAGGAGCATATTAAGCCCAATAATAAATTTAGTTTTAACCAAACTAAGTGGGCGAAGGCAGATTCGGCCAATATAGGTTGGTGGTGTATAATGAGCATTTCCTACAGAGAAGGAAAGCTTATGTTTTGCCAAAATGTATTCGTACAAGAATAATTGGCCATCCATTTGTTCTGCATGGAATTTATCTGCAGGAGCAAGTGGAACATGATATTTACTAGGTACTAAAGTCATGTCTAGGATAGTATTACTACATCCGGTATCAATTAAGGCTTGTATGTCCAATTTCCAATCAGAAATTTGGATAATACAATTGATCTTAATGGAATACAACCAAGAAGGTTGTACTGGTTTATGCAAAAAGTCTATTTGTCGCTTTGACAAACATTCATTTGTATATTCTGTGTTTTCATACAAGATCAGATTTTCATGTGTAGGAGGTATGGGGAGACTCCTTTTTTCTAACTCTTCTAATTTTTGAGAGAGTTTATAAACTTCATTTTCCAATTGTAAAATACGAAGTTCAATTATTTCAGTTCTACTTGGGCCTATTGGTATAGGTTGACTAGAACTGGGTAATGAGATTTGTTGTTTTTCTAAACAATATCTACATGCTTCTGTAGAGCATATAGTACATTGGAAGCGAAGAGCCATGCTAGGAAACATGAAACAGTATATGCAAGGATGATCTTGACTTCCACTTCTAGCCTTCCACTTATGCTCATGTTGTGGCATAAGTTTTGGAGTCATGATTTTGTATGGAGTAGGCTCCATCGTTATAAATGTTCAAGATATGGTTTTAACATATCTAGTTGATTTAGCATTGGATCTGCTAAATATTCCGTTCCATAAGGAGACTGAAGTTGATCAGCCTTGGTTAATAGATCTGAAGTGAACTCCTCTAATTCACTATCAGAATCCTCATTCGTATGTGTGATATCAGGGATAGAAACAATACTATATATTGATTCAGTATCTGATATGTATTCATCTACATGAAGTAGATCCTCTTGTACACAATCAACTAAAATTGATTGTTTATTATATAAATTCTGTCTCTTAGTACAATCTCGTGCTAAGTGGTTTTGGCTTCCACATGTGAAACATGAAAGCTTATTTTTATAATCCCGCTTAGGGTTATATTTCCTTACATGTTTTTCCTTTGCAAGGTAAGGTTTCTTTGCAGCTGATTTTCTAAGAAAATATCTCTTAGAGGTTTTACCTTTAGAGGCTTTTTTAGAAGACTTCCCTTGTCGAGCCATCTTATGTTCTTTATCATATGTTTGGGGTGTATATAGTTCATTACAGAAACTAAATTCCCCTTTTAGATGTCGATCTCCTTTTAGACGAGTACATCTTTCAACCAATCTATCTATGATAAATTGTATTCTTGCTGTAATATTGTTTAAGGCTAAGGAAAGTTGAGCCTTTTCAGGATCATTATTCCATGCCTGATGTATTTCATGACCGATTGGAGCTGGTAATTTTAAAAATAACCTTTCTCCTAAGGCCTGATCATGATATGCTCCTGCCTTACAAGTATAATATAAAAAATCTTGTAAGAATGGTTTAATATATTTCCAATTTTTGATTTGGATTATTTCAAGCTTTCGTATTGCTTCTTTTTGTTGGGCATTAAATCCCATATTTGGGTTAGATCCTAAGATCATGATTTTCATTCGGTTTGTAAAATTGTAGGGATTGACCCCTAATGAGATATCCTGTTGGAAATCAGTAGGGCAATTTAGTTTGTAGGATTCCCAAATTGCTCTTGCTGTTTCTCCTAAGAAATTTTCCAAATAGGAATACATTTCTTCTGCTGTAAAGTTTCCAAGTATTTTGGTTACTTCCATAGAAACCATGGAGGCCCAGTTATCAAGAACTGTGCTCCAGGTTTGTGGATCATGGGCTGCTAGATTTAAGATTCTTCCCTCATCTAGAAGCTTTCTTCTATCTATGGTTTCTAGGGGTTGTCTTTTTCCTCTAGACCACCTATCTTCTCTTTCTTCATTGTATTGTGTATAGGTACTATACGATTCTCGAGGAGGTTGTCCTATAGGATAACTCCTTATATGTGATGTACTAGGCTGGGCCGTACTTGTTGAGGCTACTGCTTGTCCTGGATTATTATACACAGGGGTAGCATTACTAGCCTGTTCTTGGCCTGTCATGATTGTATCCATCAGATTTTGTGGAATACTTTGGATACTTTGTGTATCAGAAGTATCTGAGTCTGTCTCTAAGAAGGTGTTTATTATGTCTTCCTCTTCCTGAGTAAACTCTATATCTTTAGGTTGTGGATTGTTACAATGGCACACCCTAATATTACCTTCCTGGTCATAATCTAATTTATGAGAAGGAAGTAATCGTCCTTTATTAATAAG